>SNQJ01S0166127.1:21024-34670 GCA_010110895.2 Picea sitchensis | reverse complement strand
AATAGCCTGCTCCGATACCACTGATCGAGATTATTTTCAGAATGAAATGAAAGCAGAGATATTACAATGAAACACACATAAAAATTACCAGAAACATATAAATACAACAATACATGATTTATATTAATGAGAGAAATGTATAGAGATTGTAAAAATACAAAGTGCAAGACTCGCTAGAATGGTGGCAGCTTTATATCTAAGAAGAGATGTGACGGCTATGCTCATTCACAAGAAGATGAGTACAATGAGGCTCTGAAGGCATTTTTATGATAAACATGAATTCCAAAATCCTAGACATCCAAAAACCTAACCCTAGGAGATGAAGCACCAAAATTTATATGGGCCCTATTGGGGTAAGTTAGTACATCAACTTCTTGGGGTTGTAACATTTTCATACGATATCCATTTTAGGCGTGTGATAGCCCGTTGGAAAGGTATTTTTGAGAACTACGCATTATTCCATCAAAATTTGAATTCATCTATAGTTTGATTGTGGCAAGAAAATAAAACATTGTTTAGGGCCCCATAACGGCCCTGGAAGTACATAAAGATGTACTAACATGAAAAATTACAAAATAAGCCAGTTGAAATAGGTGGGAAGCCACCATTATCCACCTGGATGTTGTGTAGGGCTTCAAGACAACCCCAGAAATATAGAACCCACAATCACAAAGAAATGTCCACATTACAGAGAAACGTGTTGAACTGAAAATTGTCAAGATGAACCAGTTGGAATTTGGAAGAGGTGGTTGGCCACCAATATCCACTTGGATCAATGGTACTAAAGAAATGCATAATTCCATATTTTGAGACATCCTCGTTACCATAAAACAATTTCACCGATAAGAAGACAATTGTTTTGGCCTAGAATGAAGAAGGATATTGTTGATTATATTTCCATATGTATGAAATGTCAGAGAGTGAAAGTTGAGCATAGGCACCCAACATGTTTGCTACAACCATTGTCAATTCCATAGAAGAAATGAGAAGTGATAAACATTGATTTTATCACTAAGTTTCCTAGGACAACAAGGAAACATGATTCAACAATGGTGATTGTTAATAAATTGACAAAAGATTCTCATTTCGTGCCTATAAAAATGACTCATACAACAACTAATATTACAAAAATTTACATGAGGGAGATTACTATGTTGCATGGAATTCCCAAGGAAATTGTCTCAAATAGAGATACAAAGTTTAATTCAAACTTTTGGATATGATTATTTAAAGGATTTGGTATGAATATTAACTTTAGTACAACATACGATCCATAGTCATATGGGCAGACAGAGAGGGTCAACTAAGTAATTGAAGACATGTTGAGAATGCATGTGATGGATAAGCCATGTAAATGGGAAGATTATGTACATTTGGTTGAGTGTTCCTCCAATAATGGGTACCAATATTCATTAAATATGATCCCATTTGAAGCCTTGTATGGTAGAAAATGCAATACTCCAATAAGTAGGACAACCCAACAGACATAGTGGTACTTGGGCTAGAATTGCTCAAGGATATGGAATACCATATGGTTAAAATTAAGCAGAATTTAAAGGAAACACAAGATAGACATAAGAGATATGAAGATAAGAACAAGAAAGTTAGATAGTTTAAAGTAGGAGAGCATGTGCTTTTGAAAGTGAATCCCAAGAGGAGCTCATTAAAATTGGGTAGTTGTAAAAAGTTAGCAGCGAGATTATGTGGTCCATTTGAGATATTAGACAGAATAGGTCCAGTTGCATACATGCTTGCATTTTCTTCTTCCATGAATGTGGATAATGTATTTCATGTCTCTTTGCTGAAAAATTATGTGCATGATCCTAACCATGTTATTGACTATCATTTTATTCAGGTGGAGTTGGAAGGATAATTTCAGGTCCAACCAATATGCATATTGGATAGAAAGGTGAAAGTGCTCTAGAATCGAGTCATAGAACTGGTAAAAGTGCAGTGGACCTGTTACGGTCCTGAGGATGCTACATGGGAGCATGAAGATGCCATGCGGGAAGAGTACCCACGAATTTTTGAAGAATTTTGAAAATTATATTTATGTTTGTATATGCATTGAAGAAAGTGTCAAAATAAGGGGGAGGGGAATGTAATACCTTGGTTTTGATTCCCTAGTTTAATAATGTAATTTGTTTATTTGATGAAAGGCCCAAATGCCTGGGAAAAATGTAATGCTTTGAATAATTTAATAATAAAAGTACATTGTTGGTTGCAGGGCAGGCAATGACAAGAGTTATAGGGGGCTATGATTCCACAATATAGGGGGGAACTAAGGAGATAAACCTTTGTTTAATTAATTATCACCCATGTTTGTGTTGGGAGGGCATATGAGGGGGTGCTTCGATAAAAAATGCATGTTCTTGATTATCTTGGGGGTTTTCGATTCAATCATTTAGCAGTTTCTTGTTCATTCATTCATTCTAGTCTTTGCTGGGAGAAGAGGAAACAAATTGTTGAGGAACAAAAACCATGGTCAGTTGGCTATGGGATTTACTGGTCTATTCCAACCATGAATTAATGTCTGACTGCATAGATGCATTGGAATTTTGGCAAACCTTGTCACAAATATGAATATTGAGAGTTTCAACATTGAGATTCTTGACCAAATGCACTGGAGCCCTGGAAGGAAGTGCGTAGCTCGAGGGACTACGTGGCACTGAAGGGGGTTCATTCTCTTGGGTGGTGCATGGTAAGAGAAGAGAGCTGGTGAAATTGGAATTGTTGTGTGTTTTGAAAACTTTGAGAGATTGAATGTAGACTGGTTTGAGAAACTAATTGTCTCTCTAGAAACCGTCCTTATGGATTCATATCCCTAGATCGAGGGTGATCTGCTATTGAGACTTGGAACAAATGTTTCTAAGGTTAGGTGGAAACTCCTTGGTTTGCAACCAGTTGATGATTGGTTTTATTAAAGATAAGTGCTCTCAGTCATGTGTTTCTCTTCTTGCATAATTATTTCCGCTATGTATTGATTATTATCTATGATATATGTATTAATAATGTGTCTCCTTGCTGGTTATTGTTGTGCATGGTATACTGTTCATTTTTTCTTAGTTTAACATGAATC
Source organism: Picea sitchensis (assembly GCA_010110895.2). Classification (NCBI taxonomy): domain Eukaryota; kingdom Viridiplantae; phylum Streptophyta; class Pinopsida; order Pinales; family Pinaceae; genus Picea; species Picea sitchensis. The sequence continues at coordinate 31,591 of SNQJ01S0166127.1, read as the reverse complement.
TTGATGATTGTGTGTGTTATTGCATGCTTCTTTATTTACTTGTTTGGAATCATAAGTTAGAATTGGCTCAATAAGTGCATTCTTGGGTGTGGTGGGCATGCTTACCATGTCTCTCGGTGGATGGGTATGTCACAGATTGGTATCAAAGAAAATCGTTTTAGGTTTGTTGGTGAAAGGGACATCACAAATTGGTATCAGAGAAAATCGTTTTTTGTTTTTTGGTGATGCGGACGTCACAACTCACATAGGAACCCTGCAACAATCCATGTGGACAATGGAAAAATAAAACTCGCATGAAAAACCACAAAGAACCGATGAACCCAGAGTCACAACATCTCGAATTGCAACATCCAACACTAATAATTCCAAACCATGAACCACATAAGAAATTTGGAATAAACACTACAACAACAAGCTAAGAAGCCCATATAGAGGAAAACGTACTTGCAACCACCATAGGTGCTCACCATGCTTCTATCTCAATACACAAGCAATGAAGTTGCAATGTAGCCTCCTCCTACCAATAGTAACTTGGTGGAAAATGAATTGAGAAGACATTTTGTCACCCTTTTTCACTGCCACCCTAGCTCCTATAGGTGCTAGTCCAAAAGAGGGGTCATGTGCTTATAAGTAACATTTTAACTTGGTCCCATAAATGAGATCAAATATTAAATCCAATTACAACTTAATCTCACCTAGATTACAATTTAATGTCACATCCAAAATTAGATAATAAAAAAAAATCATTTTTTAAAAAAAACTTAATTTTAATTAAAAACAAATCTTCCCAAAAAACAATTTTGAATCCATTCCAAATAACACAAAGTCTATGAATGTTAGTGAGAGGGGATTACAAGAAACACTTCTTTCATAGGGACTAATCAACCCTGAATCATGAATGTGAATTATCATATTTAAAGTCTTCTGGCTCATGAGACTACATTGATTCTCTCGAATATAGTTCTTCGAGTTTTTAGGATGATGAGAAATAAGTACTCAATTACAGGGAGTTTAATGTTGTGTTTTATAGTTTTGAGTTTACATTGTAGGATTTAAAATAAATTTAGATCCAAATACTCAATTATAGGGAATTTAATGCTTTCTAGTTTGATTATAAGATTTAAAATAACTTTATATTTAATTACACCTATAGATGTAGACCTATTAGAAATGGTCAGAATTAATGTCCTTTTAATTACATATGACGTTTTAATGGACAAGATTTCATATTGTCTGAATATTCTTCGCCGTCACAATGAATGAAAGGTTGTGATTTCAAACATCAACTTCCTTGCATGACAAAATATGTTTGTTGGTCATTAAAATAGGTGATTAAGGTGATTATCATAACAATGATGTTTTACTGTGTTTAAGGTTTTTACTATACTTTGTTTTTTTAGGTTTTTTTACTGTGCTTTGAATTTTTACTGCATTTAGGTTTTTTTATTTAAGTTTTTTTTCATCCCCCTCGCACTTGCCTTACCACCCTTACCATGTGTGCTTTCGTATGTGAGTGGGCCAGTGCCATGTGTTATCACCATGGCAATTTTAAGATAGGATCCAAGTCTCGAAAATTTAGCGAAGAACTACATCGCTATGGAAGTGTGATAGTTTGGAGGATAAGGTCTCGTATGGCGGCATGTGGACAAATATAGTAGAGGCACGAAAGGTAGGACCTGATAGATAGTAGATTTTGAAGTGGCCCAGATCAACGACCAAGACCCATATCGGGCAACGAAATAGCACAAGGTTTAATTATGTGAGGGCAGGTTGGGGAAATACCATGGTTTTGTTTCATGGATGCATGGTGCATCTAGAGGTACATTAGGGCGAAAAGCGGTCTACCTAAAAATGTTCTTTCCAACCCCTAATATTAGAAGTTGATGAGGCTCGACGGACCGTAGATCTTGGAGCGGCCCAGATCGACGACCGAGACACATATCGGGCATTTAAGTAGTGTGGAGGATAATCTTTCGAAGGTGGGCCGGGGAAAATACCATGGTTTCATTTCTTGTATGCATGGCGCCCCCAGAGGCACATCAGAGAGAAAAATGGTCTACTCAAAACTGTTTTCTCAAATCCCCGATATCGATAAGAACAATATATTGGAGTTTAAGGATACATTTGAGCAATTGTTTATCAAGGGCCTCCCACCATTTTGGGATGGAAAAGGTAAATTATACAATCACGAAGACTACAATTCTCTCATCATTCAGTGTAGAATGGACCATTCCAAATTTGAAGCTATGGAGGAGAGTCTGAAAGGGCCAAGCTTAGTGGAGTATTTGGCCACGGACTTTGAGATTTTGAATCAGTTTAAAATAGTAAAGATGGGGTTGTCGACTATGTCTTACGCCACGTGAATTGACATGGATATTTTGATAAAGAATATGATGGATTACGAGATTCCTTCCGACTCATAGTGGAAGGAAATCGTACGGATGGGCAAGACAAAATGCAATTTCCCCTAAACTAGTAAGTAACCTCCAGGTGTCACCAAACCAACAAGTTTGACAGAAGATCAAGGCAAGAAAGGTGTCGTAGAGGAAGCTGAGCAGTTAGATGAATCTATCCCTAGTTTTAAAACATATATTTTTTTTAATCATTGTAAATTTGTTCATATATCGAGACCGTCAGTTGAAATTATTATAATCAGTTTTAGAAGTTGAAATGTTTCAGTTTTAGCCATTGTAATAGAATTGTATAAATACTGGGACATTTGAATGAATTAATGTTGGAAGAAGTGCAAGAGCACCCTTTTGGTTGTTTCAAACTCTATTGTAACTTTCTGAATCTGAATTGAATATACATGTAGAATCTTTTGAAGTTGCTATGAAAAAATTCTAATGGTGGTGATATGAGTTTTGTATTCCTTCATTGTATGTATTTCCTGTGATATTTTATTCCATTTTCATTTTCTTCTGTTTAAATTGGAGAGTTAAAGGCCCAGAATTCATCCTATGATGCTCTTGGCTTAGAAATTTAAATTATGTGTATTTCTTCTTAACGAATTCAGAATTCATTTCAGTAATTCTTTGATGTAGTTATTTGTTTTCTCTTTCTTCTTACAATCTACTTAAATTAAAATATAACTCAAATTCATTGCCTCATTTAGTCTTATCCTCTGGAGAGTTCTACCTGCTGGTAATTGTTTTCATTCAATTTTAGAATTTTGACTCCATAGCCCTGTGTGTTCCTCCCCTTCCTTGCCAGCTACTTTATTAAAAACCCCCAAAACAAACCAAATCTAGCCACCGATTTCCAAAGAAATATCAAGTGACACGAGAGAGCCCTCTCTGAGTTGAGCATGCTAGTTCTTCAGCTCTAAAGTAGGTTGAAATAGTTACCTCTATCATTTGTATTATTAGCCGAACACAATTTACAGAGTTCTAACATTTTGGCACCGTTGACGAGGACGAAATTGAAAAATATTCCTTGGGAAGACAACTTAAAGATTTAGTTTGATCCATGAGGGTGACAGTGGATCAAATACCTTAATGTCTGAGATTATTTTTACCCCAGTGACTCCATTACTCGGAGACCAGTTGCACCACACTGTGTGAGATAGAAATCCCGGATCCTAAGAAAATCCACACCAGGAGAAATCCATACCTAGAAGCTGCAATCCCTGTGTCTGACAATGAAAATATTGTACGTAAAAGAAAATAAAGGCATGTAACCCCAGTGTTGAATCCAGACTGATATTTTTCTTTTCCCAAGGACGTAATGACTAGCCTCGAAGACCTTGAGTTTGATGTGAAATTTGAACAAGTCATATTCAGAACTAAGTCTGAATCTTGCTTAAGTGAGACCATCTTTGACGAAAAGAGATTCCAAGATTTGACAAAGTCTTGCAGGAGATGTGAGGAAGTGGTTCAGATCCCTTCCACCAGCTAGTATCACAGATTTCGAAGCCTTTGAAACAAGCTTCCTTGCAAAATGGGGGGATAAGAAAAATGCCCTTCAGTTGTTGACCTAGTACAACAACATGAAGATATCACTTGACGAAATAGTGCAAGATTGTTTAGCCAGATTCATGAAGGCCTATAATGAAATTCATGTTGAGATAAACCCCCCCCCTAAAGTTGCTCATCTCAGATATGTTGATTCTTTTGAAAGTGACTTTTCTTTATTATTAAGAGAATGAAGATCTACCACATTGGTTGATACGATGACCAATTCCATAGAAGTTGAAGTGAACCTAATGGATTCAGGAAATATGGAAACTAATTCTAGAAGAGACACAAACATAACTTAGGATAAAGAACAACCTTCAATATCGCAAACATCAGAAGAAAGGTTTGAAAAAATGATGAGAAACATGGAGAGGATTATGGAAAGAATGGCTCTAGGAAATAGGCCTAACCCCAGAGAACAGGTTGATGGTCCACCCAGAAACCCTAGAAGACTAGCTATTCGATAGATTAGATAGAGAGAGTAGAGAAATCAAGGGAATTAGGAAAATCAAGCAGATCAGGAAAATCCGGGAAATCGGGCAAATCAGGGAAACCAAGGAAATCAGGGAGAACAACAAATCAAGCCTCCTTTCCAAAATAATTATATGAATGAGGATTATGACAGATATTTTGAAGACAACATGAACTGCTATGATGATAAAGAAATAGGGGTATTTTTTACCAAAGAAGAACACGACCAGTTCATGGACGCACGTGAGATCTTTTTGCAAGATGAGGAGGAAAGGGTATCAGTAGAAAGGGGATATTACGAGACATGATTGCAAAATGATATCATGCAATTCCAAAGACAATATAACCTTCGAAATAAAAAAGTGCCTCCAAATCCTCCAAAGGGAAATCCTACCAAAGAAGCTCAAAATAATATACCTTCTTCAAGTCAGACCAAGAAAGATTCTACTGCAACGGATACAACCGCAAAATAATCTACCACAAAGGATGTTGTTGCAAAGGGTACTGTGGAAAAAGGGAAGCAGAAAGAAGAACCCTAAAAGAAAATATTGGAGGCAAGGAAAGAAACGGTCACCAAAGAGGTAGAGAAAACATCGTCCTCTTTTAATTTTGAAAGCGAGATGGCCAAGATCAAAATTTTGGTACCATTTAATGAATTGATTAAGAATAGTGAGTATAGAAATCAGATCATCAAGATGCTTAAGATGGGACAAAACTTTGATACCCTGAACATACAAGATGATCACCCAACCATCTTATTCAGGCCAAGGGTAGAAGAAAGAAATTAAAATGAGGAAGTTCCTCCCTTTTATGTTAGTTTGAAAATCCATGACATGATTCTACACAATGCTATGATGGATTCTGGAGCATTGCACAATCTGATGCCCAAAGTGGTCATGGACCAATTGGGTCTCGATGTCACTAGGCCTTATAAAGATCTGTTCTCCTTTGATTCAAGAAAAGTAAAATGCCTTGGTATGATCAAAGACCTCGTGGTGTCTTTGGCACAAATCCCAGCAAAGAATATGGTTATGGATGTAGTGGTCACTGATATCCCTCTGAAATTTGGCATGTTGTTGTCCAGATCATGGGCTGCAAAATTAAAGGGAACTCTCCATATGGACATGTCATATGCCACTATCCCTGTCTTTGGTCAGGACAAAATATTGTACAAAGAATTTTTTCTTAAATACATGGTCATCAACAAATCATATCCTAGCAATCATCCTATCTATTCGGTGGAAACTGAGTTGGGATCTTCCATTTTCTTCAATGACCTGTGTTTTGAAGAAAAGGAAACATAAATCGTTATGGCTGACCAAGATAGGACTGACTAGCAGATAGAAGAGTTTTTAGAGCAGCAAGATGATGTAGAAGACTAGATATGGAAGATGAGTTTTGATGGGGCTACCTGTAGAGAAGGAGCGAGAGCTGGCGTTTGGATTAATCATCCCAAAGGAGACTCAAAATTATGTTCTTACAAACTTGTTTTTGAATGCACAAATAACATGGCCGAATATGAAGCATTAATATTAGGGTTGAAAGTTTTAGAAGAATTGGGTGCCAAAATAATTACTATACACGGAGACTCTGAGCTAATTATACATCAGCGAGGGCTTATAGGAATTTGGTACTAGAACTCCTTGAGGAATTTCCAGAATGTAATCTTTCAACGATTCCAAGAGAACAAAATTAGGTTGATGCCCTATCCACTTCAACAATAATTTTTAAAGTTCCAATTTTCCCTGAAAAAAGATACAAGGTGGAGTTGAAGTACAGGCTAGGGGTACCAGACAATATGAAGCATTAACAAGTTTTAGAAAATGAAAAATAGATAGAAAGATTCCTCAAGATGGAGAATGAGTTCGAGAATTTAAACATTGATGATGAATAATGTGATGATGAGGTGGATGCAACTTCTTTCACAAATGAAGGATATTTTGACAATCAGATTGTTGGCAGAGATATCGTTCAACTAAGGAGTAACATCATCCCCAAAGGTCTGGTCCCGCTGCAATTTTTTTTGATAACAATGATGTGGCAAGAAGTCTGAATATCACAATAAATGAAGGGGATGTGGAATATTGAAATATTGGGACTCCATAGTATCCAAATATCATGAAGCTATCCAGAAAGCTCAGCGCTGAAGTCAAAGAGAGGTATGTCAAATTAATGAAATAATTCCCTGATGTTTTCGCTTGGATCTATGATGAGCTAAAATTTTATGATACCAGTATAATCCATCATGTTATCCCAATAAAGGAAGATCACAAACCATTCAAACAGAAATTGAGAAGGATAAACCCTCCGTTGTTTCCTTTAATAGAGAAAGAAGTGAAAAAATTATTTGATGCAAAAATCATAGTGTCCCTGAGGTTTTCCAAATGGGTAGCGAATCTGGTACCAGTTAGAAAAAAGAGTGGAGAAATCAGGTTGTGTGTGGATTTCAGGAATCTGAATAAGGTGTCTCTAAAAGAAAACTATGCATTGCCTGAAATGGATCACATTTTATAGAAGGTAGTGGGTTCTCAGAAGATGTCAATGTTAGATGGCTTCTCGGGATACAATCAGATTATGGTACACCCTGATAATTAGGAAAAGACAACATTTACCACACCATGGGGAACATTTATGTATGCCAACATTCATTTTGGGTTTATGAATGCAGGGGCAACGTTTCAAAGAGCTATGGACATAGATTTTTCAGATGAAAAATAAAAATTCATTGTTATCTACCTTGATGACATCACTGTGTATTCTGCCTCAGATGAAGAACACCTCAAACATCTCAGAAGGGTGTTTCAAAAATGCAGAAAGTTCAGGATCTCTTTGAATCCTAAAAAGTCAAATTTCTCCATGGAGGAAGGAAAACTGTTGGGTCACATCATTTCAAAAGAAGGGATAAAGGTAGACCCCAACAGAGTTGAGGGGAGCTTGAAAATTGACATACCCAAATGAAAAAAGGAGGTACAATATTTCCTGGGCAAAGTGAATTTTCTGGGAAGATTTATCCCAAATTTGGCTGAGATCATAAAACACATCACCAACATGCTCAATAAGGGAAACGAAATCAAATGGATTCCTGAAGCAAGAAAGTCCTTTGAAGACATCAAGGTGGCATTGGCGAAGGCTCCTGTACTAGCTAGTCCCAATTTTGAGAAAGATTCCATATTATTCTCTTTTTCCTCAGAAAACACAATTGTAGGTGTACTACTCCAGAAAGATGACCAAAATTTTGAGAAGCCGATAGCATACTACAGTAAGACATTGAGGGATGCTCCTTTGAAATATGACATCATGGAGAAACAAGCATATGCTATGGTCAAAGCATTGAAAGAATTCAGATTTTACATCCTACATTCTCATACTACTGCTTATGTACCCAACAACTCAATGAAAGAAATCCTATGCCAACCCGATCCTAAGGGAAAGAGGGGACAATGGATTTTTGTACTATTAGAATATGACCTAGAGATTAAACCCAGCAAGTTGATAAAAGGACAGGGACTTGCTAAGTTGATGGCACAAACAAACTGCGAACTCATGGGAATGAACTTCATTGCAGATATATCAAACAATACAACAGAAGAAGAAAAGACGACTCCACAAATATCCCAAAAGTTTCTTGACTCTACATGGTATGCGGATATCATCTTTGTGTTGAAGAATTTGCAGGCTCCTCCTGAATATAGTAAAACAAAGCAGGATTCTTGAAACTGAAGGCAGGAAAATTTTGTATAGTAAATGAATCACTGTAGTGGAAGGATCCAGGGGGGATTTTATTGAGTTGTTTGATAGAAGAAGAAGCAGAGAAAACCATCAGATAATTCCATAAGTGTGATTGTGCAGGTCATCATTATTAGAAAAAAACTGTGCACAAAATTTTGAGAGATGGATTTTATTGGCCTAGCATTTTTCTCGATGTTTATAAAGAAGTCTCAAAGTGCCATGAATGTCAAATCTTCGATGGTAAAGGGAAATTGGAGGCGCTACCTTTAAAACCTATTTCGGTGGAAGCTCCTTTCACACAGTGGGGCTTTATTTTATAGGGGAAATACATCCACAATCCTCAGCCCAACACAAATGGATCCTGACAGCAACAAATTATTTTAGTAAGTGGATTGAGGAAATTCCCACCAGGCAGGCGACAGATTATGTTATCATTCGATTCTTAGAAGACAATATTTTGTCCATATTCGGATGCCCGATCAAGATTATAAGATACAATGCAGTGGCTTTCAAATCTAAGAAATTGGAAAAATTCGGCAGCAATTACAATATCACCCTTGGTCATTCTACATCATACTACCCTCAAGGGAATGGGTTCGCTGAATCTTTGAATAAAATCTTAGTCAGAGTCATAAAAAATGTACCGTGAGAAAATAAAAAGGCCTGGCACAAAAAGCTCATTCAATCCCAATGGGCTGATAGAATATACCCAAAGAGATCCATTTCCACGTCCCCGTTCCAGATCGTCTATGGAACTGAAGCAATTTTTTGTACTACATTGGGGTTGCCGGTAATGATACTGTTGCAGGAGAAAGATGGAGAGACAAACACCACACGAAGAAGGAAGGATGAACTCATTAGTGTACAACAGACCAGAGAAAAGGCTTTCCATAATGCCCAGCTACGCCAAAACAAGATCAAAGAGGATTTCGACAAACATACCAAGGTGGATAACTTCGAACTAGGAGATTTGGTACTAAAATGGGATGCCAGAAATGAATATAAGGGAAAACATGGGAAATTTGATCACCTATGGCTGGGCCCGTTCAAAATTGCAGCATATCATGGAAGCAATGCCTACTTGTTACAGGAGAGTAATGGAAATCTCGTTGGAGGAGGGCCTGTAAATGGTAGGTTCCTCAAGCATTACATTGTTTGAAAAATCATCACCCCACCATTCATTGTACATAATCATTTTTTTTTCTTTGCGCATGAAAAAGTTGGAATAAAAGAAGCATAGTTGAAGCCCGAGGTGAAGGCCCTGAGCTAGGTTGGTTCAATTTTGAGTTTTTGAATAAAGACTAGCAGATTCAGATTACACGAATAAACCACAACCCAATGGGTAGGCACTTAGTCTACAATTCTTTGCTACCCCATAAGGAGGATAGCATCCCCAGTTGGAGCCTATGTTATCACCATGAAAATTTTCAGATAGGATCCAAGTCTCAGAAATTTAGCGAAGAACTACATCACTATGGAATGTGATAGTTTGAAGGATAAGGTCTCATATGGAGGAATGTGGAAAAATATAGCGGAGGCATGAAAGGTAGGACCCGACAGACCGTATATTTTGAGGCGGCCCAGATCAATGGCAAAGAACCATATCGAGCAGCAAAATAGCACGAGGTTTAATTATGTGAGGGTGGGCTAGGGAAAATACGACAGTTTTATTTCGTTGACGCGTGGCTCATCTAGAGGTACATAGAGGATAAAATCGGTCTACCTAAAACCGTTCTTTCCAATCCCCGATATCAGAAGTTGTTGAGGCCCGGTGGATTGTAGATCTTGGAGTGGCCCAGATCGATGATCGAGACACATATCGGGAATTTAATTAGTGCGGAGGATAATATTTCGAAGGTAGGCCGGGGAAAATACCATGGTTCCATTTCTTGGACATGTGGCACCCCTAGAAGCACATCGGAGTGAAAACCGGTCTACTCAAAACAGTTTTCTCAAATCCACGATATCAATAAGCATAGTATACAAGAGTTTAAGGATACATTTGAACAATTGTTTATCAAGGGCCTCCCACCATTTTGGGATGGCAAAGGTAAATTATACAATCAAGAAGACTACAATTCTCTCCTCATTCAGTGTAGAATGGACCATTCAAAATTTGAAGCTATGGAGGAGAGTCTAAAAGGACCAATCTTGGTAGAGTATTTGGCCGCGGACTTTTAGATTTTGAATCAGTTTAAAACAATGAAGATGGGGCTGCTGACTATGTCTTACGCCACGTGCATTGAACTAGAGATTTTGATAAAGGAGATGATGGATTACAAGATTCCTTCTGACTCACAGTGGAAGGAAATTGTACGGTTGGGAAAAACGAAATGCAGTTTCCCTGGAACCAGTAAGTAACCTCCAGGTGTCACTTTTGAGTGCAATCTATGTCGTATAAATTTCTCAAT
>SNQJ01S0166127.1:0-21014 GCA_010110895.2 Picea sitchensis | reverse complement strand
TAGTTAGATATAATAAATGTAAGAGGACTTCTTAGAAGGTTCTACTTCTAGAAGATTCCTCCTCTAGAATGTTCTTAGGTGATTGTAGCACTATATAAAGGGGTTCAAGCAATGTAATGAGACATGAAGAGAAGTATTGTATTATGGAGCGGTAGCTCAATAGGAGGATGGCCCCTTGAAGAGGCAAGTGAACAGGAGAGGATCCCTTCCATAATAGGATCCATTGTATGGTGTTGCCATACCTCAAGGGTTTTGGTAATAATAAAGTGTGGTTTCTTCTATATTGCTCTTTGGATCTATTGTAATATTTTGTATTCAGTATTCAGGTACTTAACAACCCCCCTTAGGGAGGATTGGTCTACATTCTTTTTAGTGTCTTGGGAAGAGGAGAAAGTGATTTTTGAATCTGAATCTTGGTGAGTTGCATGCCTTGTTGGAGAAGTAGTCTTGCTTGGTATGTGGAAGGCTATCATGAACATGTTGCTGGCGAGGTTGAATCTGTTCCACCAAATTGTTGTCTCTGGGCTTGATGGGGCATTGTGTAGGAACCATCGTATGGTGAAGAAAAAATATCTTTTTCTCTTTTGTAATCTACTTCTACTGGATAGAAGGTGTTGAGGCTGCAGTGGTTGTAGTGGCCTTCTGTGCATCCTTTGGAAAGACTGTGAAGAGGATGAATTTTGCAGTATGATAGATTACCCTGTGACATATTTTTGGTGGAATAGTAGTCAAAACTACCTCTGGTATCCTGTAGAGATGACCCCCCAGAGTAATAATAATGACACTACGAAGTCGAGACTTATAAACAACATGAAGTTTACACATATATGGTTGGCCCAAAAAAACATCACATACATCAAGAGGGGAAACATCACACACTACCTCATCCTTGAAGGGTTGGATGCCATAGGACAGGCAACATTATGGGATGACATAGAGATCTTGTCCCTGGTGAAGCCACCAGATATTGTATGGTTGTGGGTGTGGTGTTGTCAATGACCCCAACTGTTTCACGACCTCATCTGAGATGAGGTTCTTCTGGCTACCACTATAAAAAATGAAATGAAATGGGGTCCCCTTCACCCACATATGTGAATGGAATAGGCGCTCCCCCTCTTCAGGATCTACTGGTTCTTCTGGTTGAATTGTTGTGGGCGCGACAGAAGCCGTGTTGTATGCGTCGATGATCTGTTTGTTTTCAATATTTTATGGATTAGATTATGAATCAGGGTTTGTCTCCTTGTCTTTGACCTCGACCACCAATGACTATCTCGAGCGACATTCATCGGTTTTGTGCCAAGAGATTTTGTGTAATTCATACCACTTCCCAGTGTCATTCTTCATATTTCCTTTACCCTTCTTTTCCTATGTATTGGACTATTTGTTGAGAGGCTATTAGTTAGGGTCATCTTTACCATGCTTTGGTTGCTATGGATTTGAAGACCCGAACTCCCATTTGTTCTGGTGCCTAAATTTTTGCTCGATTTTGACAACATATCGATAGGAAACTCCCAATGATGAAATTTTTAGGAAATCCATTTCGGTTTGGATGTACCTATGCAGAGCCCCACAGTATTTTAGAACCAGATGTCACTCAAAGTCTTTGATACCTATATTGGTGCACAAGGTATGGAAAGTATCTGTGAAATTTGGCATAGTTTGACTCTTCTCTTTCCACGGTGTGGTCCATCTCATGTATTGGTCTTCATAGTTATCAATAGGGTAGTATTGTTCCTTGACCGCATCCACAAAAAATTCTCAAGTGGGCTTAGCCCCATATATTCTAGATTCCTCTATGGAACTTTTCTCCCAGTAAGTTTCCCACCAATGTTTGACATGGGGGAGAGCCTTGAGGAGTAATAAGGTGATCTTTTCTCTGTCAAAAAAAATATGAACAGAGAAATAACCTTCTAGTAGATTTAACCATTTTTATAAGGCATACGTTGTTGGACAACTGAGAGGGGGGGGGATAAATCAGTTGTTACTGTTCTTAAACAATTATGCACATTTTAAACTCTTTACAGAACACTCAATGGAGATCATAATAATGCAGTGAAGTAAGCAATAGAATAATAAACATCAATCACACACATGAAATATATAGAGATAGATATTTCCTGAGGAAACCCATAAAGGAAAAAACCTCTTCTTCTTGATATGATAAGTAATCTTTATTTTATGTACATTATCATTCTTTTGAGCACCAACTCATTGTGAGGCTACCACCTCTATTTTACAAGATGCAACTTGCTAAGAGCAACAACTCTCTGGTTTCTCTAGAACCTACTAGAAGGAATCACCAACTCCCTGAGTGTTCCAACACCAACTGGATGGAAGCACCAACTTCCAGTTACACATGAAACAACCTATATAACAAAGAACAATATTTATCCCTTGCACCTCCCTGCCACCCTGTTTTTTTTGGCTACAACTAGATGGAAGCTACAACTCCCTGTGTTCAAGCACCCACTTGAAACTCAGAGGACAATAGTCCTCCCTAGCACCTCCCTACCACCCTGAAATATAAATCTTTGCTTTTCATAAATTTATCACAGTGATACAGTATTTATCAATGGCTTACCAGTCTCATCATTAATATGCTACACTTCTTTGCTCTGCCTGCATCAGTGTCTTCCTACATGCCTCCCTTGCACTCATTGTTCTTTTGCTCTGTCTCTGATATGGTCTATTACAGCTCCATGTCTCCTTTGCCTATTGCATCCTCTATCCTCTGTTCTAGTTCTGCATATTCCCACTTCTATGATCTACTCTCTTTTTCTCCTGCGCAAACAACAACACCCTGTTCAACTTCTCTTCTGCCTTTTATGCTATGTGCATAAACTACATTACTTTTCGCTACAGCTCTTCTCTGCTCCTTTTCGGATTCTTACTATTGGCTTCTACGCTCATGCTTAAATTCTCCAAAATCACATTCTTTGCATGTATTTATCATGCTAAGTCCTCTGCCAGATCATCCTAGAAACTCTTCGTCTTCTTTGGCGGTTATACCAAATCTGTTTATCATCAGTGGGTGGTATCCTGAAATTCCTTGGCTTCTCTGGAAGTCACAACTCTTCATATTATCTGTTAGTTAAAGCCAGTTGTATTTGGCTTCTTTGGATTCTAAGCCTCTTCCTTCACATGACCACTGACGGTGACCAAACGCTTATTCAAAAGGTGCTTCCCGAACTCGGTCTTATGAGTGCTAGCTCCGTTGCTTGATATGACCTTGGGCGATGATATTCACTTGACCACACAATTGTGGGAACGTCCAAAGGTGGCTTGAATCAAAATTATTTTCACCCTGCAATTTACCTCGAGCTGCCACGTACCCTTTCATCAAAACCATGGTTTTAATTGCGGCCCGCTCAAGAAAAAATAAGACCTGAGGATGTTTTGGCCCCACAATGTGATGGGACCGTCAATCTCACGATATTGATGGTGCTCCTGGATGAACGATTCAGATCTGTCCTTTCATCATATGCGTATCAGATCTAACCTCCCTAAATCAACGACTGAGATTTACTTCGTGATCCGGGCTCTGGGAGTTTCAAATCTCAAACATCACTTTTCCCATATGACTGCTTCCGGAGTGGAAGATCTATTGACACCTGTCTCCCTGAATCTACGATCGGGATTTCCTCCAAGAGTCTGGCCTTTAGGACTTTCAATCTCAAACTCTGCTTTCTCCCAGAGAATTTCACCCGGATTCCGAGATCTAACGATGCATGGTCTTCTCGAATCAACGGTCACAATCCCTTCGGGTATTCGGGGTTTGACAATATCAAATTTCCAACCCTTCAACCTTCCTTTACTTTTCCCCGAAGCTGAAAATCCACTAACACGTGTCCCTTTCATATCAATGGTCACAATCATTTCACATCTCCAGACTTCAAAGTTATCAAGTCTCAACTGGAAATCCTTGAAGTGATATTTCTCTGAAATCTAAGATCAATTGACACGTACTCCCCTTGATGATCAATGGTTGAGATTTGTCTTCGGTGATTTTCACGTTCTTCCCATCCACAAAATTCCGAAGTTGTGTATATCGCTCCACCTTTCCTCCTCGACGATGAACGACCCCAAATCACTTTCAGGACTTTGGAACTTTGGGAAAGTGATGGTGGTAAATCTCTCGGATTAAAACTGCCAAAGTGACGTCACTTGCTTATGTCACTTGATGACGTGTCATGAGCATAGTAGCTACCACGTGTAACTCGGATTTGTTATTTTCATGTACTGAAATGCCGAATCAACTTGACACTTTTAATTGTCTGATTGCGCCACGTGTCCTTGCTGACATGGATCCTCATTCACTTCTGAACATTGGCCTCCAGGACTTCGGGTATTTCGATTTTTCAAGTCGCCAATTCTTTCGAAGTGAGAATCCTTGAACATTAACCTCCTTGCAACTTTTAGACCCGAACTAAATATTTTTCATCAATCATGTTCTTAGATCGACGATGTGACCTTTCTGCAATGCTACTTTTCTAGATTATCCTATCCTTCCACTTCAAAATGATCTGACGGTTGTCGTTTACTCCGACTCTCTGGCTCTCTGGACTTCGGGTTTTTCAAGTATCAAACTGAAAAATACTCGAAGTGATTTTCTCCAGAGTTGAGGATCATGTGCCACCTATCAGTCTTGACGGTGGACAGTCCCGTCTTACTTTGGGACTTCAGGACTTTGACAAGTCCGCTCTCCTACGCTCATCCAAAGGCTTAACCTTCGTGCATTTATTTATGGTTCCAACAATTGTTTATCCTCAGTGCTCAGATCCAATGGATTAGGTCTGTACTTCTCCTCTACGCTTCTTGTGGTCACTAGATACTGATCCAATGGTTATTGGGTATTCGATATTGGTGATCCAACGACCACTATCGTTCTTTGTCATAAGATTTATGATCTCTCCGACTTAGAATGTTTTCTAAGTGTTCAAAGGTCTCGACATTTTCTCCTCCTATGAGTCTGTCTCTTGGATGTCGACTGCACTTATGGAAAGCACAAAATGCTATCTCTTCTGAGATTTGATTTCTGCATATTGTTCTCTCCTCCTCCCTAGATTATGCTTCCTTCTGCTCTTCCTTCTGTTCTTTCCATCAATGATAAGCACACTCTTCCTGTAAACATGCCAACAATATCTCCCTTTGGCATTGATGGTAACCCTGACAGACTACTTAGATCTCCAACAGTAGCATCCATGCCACTCCTTTTCTGCCCCTTTGACATCAATGTCAAAGAAAACATGCTCCCCCTGAGTGATTGCAATAGTTTTCGAAGGTATCAGATATTCAACCAACACATACTCCCCCTGACAGGATGGAATTTTTAACTTGGTAATAGGGTCACGCCCAACTTCTGGCGTAGATACTCAAACTGATCTTTTGCAAGCGATTTAGTGAAGATATCAACAATCTGATCTTTGGATGGAATATAATGCAAAGAGAAAACAATCTTGGTCACATGTTCCCTCAAGAAGTGATACTTGATGGGTATGTGCTTTGTCTTGGAGTGAAATACAAGATTATTTGACACACTAATTGCACTATTATTATCACAATGGATTGGGATTGGTGCATTATACTTTACCTCCAAGTATGCAAGTGTTTGAATCATCCATAATACTTGGGTACAACAAGTGGCAGTTGCAATGTATTAAGCTTCTGTAGTCGATAAGGAAATGGAACCTTTCTTCTTTCTCAACCATGATACAAGAGAATATCCTAAGAAGAATGCACATGCACTCATGCTTTTCCTTTCATCCACACAGTTAGCCCAATCAACATTTGAATAGACTGATAGTTTAAAATTTTGATTCCTAGGATACCATAGGCCATAGTTCATTGTTCCTTTCAAGTATCTAAATATTCTTTTGACAACTAACAAATCACTCTGTTTAGGTGTAGTCTGATACCTTCCTACCATTCCAACAACATGCAATATGTCTGGACGGGATGTTGTGATGTACAATAGGCTGCCTATCATAGACCTATAGGAAATTTGATCAACATTAGGTGAGTCATCATCCTTGCTTAACTTGCATCCAGTGACCATAGGTGTTCTCATAGGTGTAGGATCTTCCATTTGAAACCTTTTCAACATTTCTCTTAGATATTTCTCCTGAGAAATAAATAATCCTTCATACCTCTGAGTAATTTACAGACGAAGAAAGAATGACAGTTCCCCTATCATAGACATTTCAAATTCAGACTACATGGAAGAGGCAAACCATTGTACCGACGAAGCATTATTGATTCCTACGATGATGTCATCTACATAGACCAGCACAATGATAAAATCATTACCCTATGTTTTGATATATATATTTTTTTCAATTGTTCCTCTCTTGAACCCTTTGTCTTGAAGATACTTATCCAGTCTGTAATATCAAGCACGAGGAGCTTGTTTCAACCCATATAAAGCTTTCTTCAGCTTGCAGACAAATTTAGGGTTATCTGATAGTTGGAAACCCTCTGGTTGTTCCATATAGACTTCTTATTTTAGATATACATTTAGAAAAGCTGACTTGACATCCATTTGATAGACTTTAAACTATTTATGACAAGCATAGGCATGAAACATTAAAATAACTTCTAATCTTGCTACGGGGACAAATGTTTCATCAAATTCTAGTCCTTCTATTTGAGAATATCCTTTGAAGACCAATCTAGCCTTATTTCTTACAATATTTCCTTTCTCATTCATCTTATTTTTGTAGACCCATTTGGATCATATTACATTTTTCTAGGAACGAGTTCCCAAGTGTCATTCTTTTCAATATGGTCCAGTTTCGCATTCATTGATTTTAACCAATTTACATCTTCACTGGCTTCATTGAATTTATTGGGTTCCACCATGGATATGAAGGCTATATGTGATTGCTCAGTGTCTTTGATTATCCTCCTGGTTTGTACACCTTTGTCTTTCTCACCAATTATTTGACTTTCAGGATGATTCTTTTGAGTAATTCTGGAGGAAGGATTTGATGTTGATTGTTGTCCTGACTCTTCTTGTCTGGGTGTCTCTTGTCCACTTGATTCATCATATTCTTTTGAATCTGGGATTTGTTGTTCTTCATTTTTATTATTCTCATCATCTTTTTCATCTAGATTAGTGCTTATTCTCTTTTGATATTTTACAAGAGCTTCTTTACTAATTCGAACATCAATACAGTCTACTAATTTATGCATTCATTTGTTAAAGCATATGAAACCTTTACTATTCATTGCATATCCTAAGAAGATACCTTCATCATCTCTACTATAAATTTTTCCCATATGATCATCATTATTTTTGATGTAACATTTACTTCCAAATACTTTGAAGTGCTTGATGGATGTAGGTCAACCAAACCACAACTCATGTGGAGTTTTATCACTGTTTAGCCTTAGATGTGCTTTGTTAAGAATATGAATAGTTGTGTGAAAAGCCTCCACCCAGAAGGTTTGTGAAATTTACCTTTCATTCATCATAGCCCTTTCCATCTGTTGAACTAATCTATTTTGGCATTCTACAACTCCATTTTGCTGAGGAGTACATGGAATAGTATATTCTCTTTTAATTCCATGTCTATCATAGAATTCTTTGAAATCTCTTGACATAAATTCTCCTCCTCTGTTTGAGTGAATTACCTTTAACTTTCTTCCTATCTGATTCTCGGGTAATACCTTAAACATTTTGAACTTCTCAAACACATCAGATTTTTCTCTTAGAAAGGAAACCCACGTATGTCTGGAGAAGTCATCAATGACCAACATTAAGTAACGTTCTCCTCCAGTTCCTTCTTTTCGCGATGGTCTGCACAGATCCATATTAACAAGTTGAAGCAGTTTCTATGAATATGTGAAACTCTTCTATTTGAATTGAGCATGATTCAGTTTCCCCATTTGACAGGACTCACATACAGATTTATTAGGATTAGATATTTTTGGAAGGTCTTTCACAACACCTTCATTATTCAGTTTGACAATATGATCAAAATTCATGTGTCCAAGCCTTTTGTGCCATAACCAACTTTCATCAATTTTTCTTAAATGGCATTTCTCCTTATCTTCCTTTAGAACATATACATTGTTTTCAGTTCTAACCCCTTTTGCAAGCATCTCTCATGTGTTTACTATCTCTATCTTACAATTCTTGGCAGTGAAAGTGACTTCACATCCTCTGTCACAGATCTGACTGACACTGAGAAGATTATTATTTAAACCACCAACAAATAATACATCTTGAGCTTTGCTTCTTCCATTACTTAATATTACTAGACCTTTACCTCCGATCTTTCCTGGAGCATCATTTCCAAAGGTCACACTTCCTGATTTATTTTCCTTGAGTGTTAGGAACTTACTTTTGTCACCTGTCATATGACTGGAGCATCCACTGTCAATATACAAGGAGTCTTTTTGTCTTTGAGATGAAAACACCAGTCCACACTTGTTATCTTCATTCTTCTTCCAAACCTTGACGTTTTCATCTCTGTGATTTTAATCTGGCTTATAGTTATTTAAGAAAAGGTCTGCATCTTTATGTCCATAATTATGGCAGATGTAACATTCTGGTTCATTGAACAAAGGATCATAACGATTTTTATGCTTAGTCTGCGTCTTTTTCCCAGCCATCACATGATTTGTAGTCTGTGGTTGTTTGTAACTTGGTTGTCTCATTATTTGTTGAGACATGTATTTATTCCTTGGTTGTCTTGATTGCTCATGTCTAAGTCTTAGAGAACAATTTACAACTTTGTGGCCAAAGTTAGAGAAGTAAAAACAATATCCATAGAAAAAATCTTTGTACCTAGAAAATGGTTGTGTTCTTTGAGCAGGTCGATTTCTTCCATGATGATGATTTTATTGAGAAGAGAGTGTATTATTTCTTTGTTCTTCAAATTCAGTTATGGTAGCATTTCCTTCACTCCTCCTTGGAGGTTGATTCTCTTCCTTTGTTTCTGCAGGTTTGTTGTTGTCAGTAGTTGTAGATTTGACAAACTTGATGGATTCTTTGTTGCTTGGATGACCACTACTTGATCCCTCTTCATAGCCCAAACCAATTTTCAACTTTGAATTACTTTGTTGATTCAGAATGGAGGCTAATCCTTCTGAGGCTTTAATACTTGTCAGATTTTGATGATATAAGGCTTGAAATATCTCTAGATCTTTTCTAACAGTCACTACTTAAGCTTCCAATTTTTCACCTTTTGTTTCAGCTTCCTTCAATTTTTTTTTGAGGATGTCTTCAATCTTATTATCTTCTTCTAACTTAACCTTCAACATATTAATTTCTTCAGATGGTTCTTTGCATCTTTTCTCATACCTGAGCAGTAACTGTTTTCTTTTCTTTTCTTTTCTCTGAGTCTATTAATCTCTTCCATGGCACTGACAAGTTCTCCTTCAAGATCTACTTCTGCTTCATAGTCAACGAACTCACTTCCTTTATCTTCAGTGTTTATATCTTCTAAATCTATTAGCATGATATCATTTATTTTATCTTCAATAGAAGAGTCATTGCTTTCATCATCTGAGGGATCATCATCATTGTTTACACAAAGGCTTTTCTTCTTACAATTATTCTCTTTATAGACATTTTTGTGTTTGTGCTTCTCTTCATCGTCATATGTATGATCCTTTCTTTTGTGAGGACACTTGGATGAAAAATGACCTATCTTACCACAATTGAAACATTTGAAGGGCAGTTTACCTTTGTATTTGTCTAATCCTTTCTTCAGTCTTCTCATAAAATTTTCTTCAATCTCATCTATATCGGAGTCTGTGTTTTTCTCTACTTTAAAAGATGCCTCTCTTGTAGTGGATTTACCTTTGGTGATTATCATTTCATAAGCAGTTAGGCTTCCAAGAAGTTGATCTAGTGTCAACGTTTTGAGATCAACTATTTCCTTTATAGAAGAGACCTTTGAGTTAAATCTATCAGGAAGAGATCTTAATATTTTATGAATTAGAAAAGAATCAGTTATTGTTTCACCTAGGCCTTTCATAGTGTTGAAAATTTATTCTATACGTAAGAAGTACTTATTGATAGTTTTGTCTTCATCCATCTTTAACTGCTCAAACTTTAGTTTGTGAGTCTGAATTTTTGCGTCTTTCATCTTTTCATCACCTTCATAACTACTTATCAACTTTTCCCACATAAATTTTTCTGAATCACAATGCATGACTTTGACAAACTCTGCTTCTGCAAGCCCACTCAGAATAACATTCATAGCTTTAGCGTTGAAGCTGAATTCTAGCTTGTCATCCTTATTAGCTAGTACAACTGGCTTTACATAACCAGTCTCTATCACATCCCAGACATATGCACCTAAATCCATTATGTAGGTTCTCAACCTAACTTTCCAGAAGGAAAAGTTTGTTCCATTGAATATGGGGGCTTTATTGGTTGAAGTTCCTTCATGGATAGTCATTTTTAAGCTCTAGGATCTACCCTTAGATAAAAGGAACCTGGCTCTAATACCAATTGTTGGACAACTGAGAGGAGGGGGTGAATCAATTGTTACTATGATTAAACAATTATGCCCATTTTAAACTCTTTACAAAACACTCAATCACGATCACAATAATGCAGGGAAGTAAGAAATAGAATATTCAACATCAATAACACACATGAAATATATAGAGACAGATATTTCCTGAGGAAACCCATAAAGGGAAAAACATCTTCTTCTTGATATGATAATTAATCTTTATTTTCTGTACATTATCATTCTTATGAGAACCAACTCATTGTGAAGCTACCACCTCTGTTTTACAAGCTGCAACTTGCTGAGAGAAACAACTCTTTGGTTTCTCTAACACCAACTAGAAGGAAGCACCGACTCCTTGAGTGTTCTAGCACCAATTGGATGGAAGTGCCAACTTCCAATTACACAGGCACCAACCTGTATAACAGAGAACAATAGTTCTCCCTTGCACCTCCTTGCCACCCTGGTTTTTCTGGCTGCAACCATATGGAAGCTACAACTCCCTGTGTTCAAGCACCCACTTGAAACTCAGAGGACAACAATCCTCCCTAGCACCTCCCTACCACCTTGAAATATAAATCTTTGCTTTTCATAAATTTATCACAGTGATACAGTATTTATCAATGGCTTAACAGTCTCATCACTATTCTACTACACTGCTCTACTCTGCCTACATCAGTGTATTCCTACACACCTCCCCTGCGCTCTCTATTCTTCTGCTATGTCTTTGATATGGTTTGTTACAGATCCATGTCTCCTCTACCTCTTGCAGCCTCTATCCTCTATTCTGGTTCTGCATATTCTTTCTTCTATGCTCTTCTCTCTTTTTCTCCTACGCAAACAATAACACCCTCATCAACTTCTCTTCTGCCTTTTATGCTCTGTGCATACATTGCATTACTTTTCGTTGCACCTCTTCTCTGCTCCTTTTCGAATGCTTACGACTACCTTCTACACTCATGCATCAATTCCCCAAAAGAGCATTCTCTACATGTCTTTATCATGCTAAGTCCTCTGCCAGATCATCCTAGCAACTCTTTGTCTTCTCTGGCAGTTATACCAAATCTGTTCCTCATTAGTGGGATTTATCCTGATATTCTTTGGATTCTCTGGAAGTCACAACTCTTCATATTCTCTATGATTTACACCCAATCGTCTTTGGATTCTTTGTCTTCTAATCCTCTTCCTTCATGTGACCACTGGTGGTGACCAAACTCTTAGTCAAAAGGCGCTTCCCGAACTTGGTCTTGTGAGCGCTAGCTCTGTTTCTTGATATGACCTTGGGCGATGATCTTCACGTGACCACGTGATTGAGGGAATGTCCAAAGGTGGTTTGAATCAAACTGATTTTCACCCTGCAATTTACCTCGATATGCCACGTACCCTTTCATCAAAACCTTGGTTTCAATTTCGCTCAAGAAAAAATAAGACACGAGCATGTTTTGGCCCCGCAATGCGATGGGACCGTCGATCTCACGATCTTGATGGTGCTCCTGAACGGACGGCTCATATCTGTCCTTTCAAGATATGCAGATCAGATCTAACCTTCCTAAATCAATGACTGATATTTACTTCGTGATCCGGCCTTTGGGAGTTTCAAATCTCAAACCTCGCTTTTCCCATATGACTATCTTCTAGAGTGGAAGATCTATTGACACCTGTCTCCCTAAATCTACGATCAGGATTTCCTTGGTGAGTCCATCCTTCGAGACTTTCAATTCTCAAACTCCACTTACTCCTGGAGAATTTCACCCGGATTCCACGATCTAATGACACGTGGTCTTCTCGAATCAACGGTCACAATCCCTTCGGGTATTTTGGGTTCGGAAATCTCAACTTTCCAACCTTTCAACCTTCCTTTGATTTTCCCTGGAGCTGAAAATCCACTGACACATGTCCCTTTCGGATCAATGGTCATGATCCTTTCATGTCTCTAGACTTCAGAGTTCTCAAGTCTCAACTGGAAATCCTTGATGTGAGATTTCTCTAAAATCTCAGATCGGCTGACATGTACTCCCCTTGACGATCAATGGTTGAGATTTTTCTTCGGTGATTTTCACGTTCTCCCCATCCACAAACTTCTAAATTTGTGGATCTCGTGCCACTTGTCCTCCTCGACGATGAATGAACCCAAACCACTTTTGGGACTTCGGAACTTTGGGAAAGTGCTAGTGGTAAATCTCCCGGAGTGACACCACTTGATGATGTGTCATGAGCCTAGTAGCTGTCATGTGTCACTCGGATTTCTGATTTGCACATACTGAAATGACGAATCAACTTGAAACTTGTCATTGTCTGATTGCGCTACATGTCCTTGCTGACGTAGTCTCATTGATGTGGATCCTCATTCACTTCGGGACTTCGAGCATTTTGACTTTTCAAGTCACCAATTCTTCCGAAGTGAGAATTCCTGAACAGTAACCTCCTCGCAACTTTTAGACCCGAACTAAATTTTGTTCATCGATCATATTCTAAGATCGACGGTGTGATATTTCTACAATGATGCTTTTATAGCTTATCCTATCCTTCCACTTCAAAATGATATGATGACTGTCATTTACTCCAACTCTCCAGTGCTCTAGACTTCGGGTTTTTCAGGTCTCAAACTAAAAAATCCTCGAAGTGATTTTCTCTGGAGTTGAGGATTGTGTGCCACCTGTCAGTCTTGACAATGGACAGTCCCGACTTACTTTGGGACTTCGGGACTTTGACAAGTCCGCTCTCCTACACTCATCCAAAGGATTAACGTTCGTGCATTTATTTCTGGATCCAACGACTATTGATCCTCTGCGCTCATATCCAACAGATCAGATCTGTACTTCTCCTCTGTGCTTCCTTTGGTCACTGGACGTTGATCTAACGATCATCGGGTATTCGGGATTGGCGATCTAATGTCCACTGTCGTTATTCCTCCTGAACTTTCTGATCTCTCTAACTTAGAAGGTTTTCTAAGTGTTCAAAGGTCTCGACCTTTTCTCCTCCTGCGATTCTGTCTCTTGGACCTCGGCTGCACTTCTGGAAAGCGCAAAGCTCTATCTATTATGAGATTTGATTTATGCATATTGTTCGCTCCTCCTCCTAAGCTTACGCTTCCTTCCTCTCTACCTTTTGTTCTTTCCGTCAATGACAAGCACACACTTCCTGTAAACATGCAAAAATGATCAAAATTAACGCATCTATCTGACCTTCAAATACAAGAATATCAAAATTATCTTTTACTTTTAAGGGAGAGGTTCCTCCAAAGTGGTTTCTTGATGAAGATGCACCTATTGCTATCGATAGATGTTGAATGATGTGGGAAAAAATCTCCATCATTTCATCCCTATGTCACACGAGAGCTTGCTCAAGCAACATGTTAATAGAATCTTTTGATTCTTCATTTTTCTTTTCTTCTTCCATAGAGGATTTCGTGGGCGTGCGAGAGAAATTTTTCTCAAGAGAGACAAGCTCGAGACCCAACTTGCTATACTCGAACCTTGTTAGGGACATGCACTGAAAAATGATCAACAATAGCCTGCTCCGATACCACTGATCGAGATTATTTTCAGAATGAAATGAAAGCAGAGATATTACAATGAAACACACATAAAAATTACCAGAAACATATAAATACAACAATACATGATTTATATTAATGAGAGAAATGTATAGAGATTGTAAAAATACAAAGTGCAAGACTCGCTAGAATGGTGGCAGCTTTATATCTAAGAAGAGATGTGACGGCTATGCTCATTCACAAGAAGATGAGTACAATGAGGCTCTGAAGGCATTTTTATGATAAACATGAATTCCAAAATCCTAGACATCCAAAAACCTAACCCTAGGAGATGAAGCACCAAAATTTATATGGGCCCTATTGGGGTAAGTTAGTACATCAACTTCTTGGGGTTGTAACATTTTCATACGATATCCATTTTAGGCGTGTGATAGCCCGTTGGAAAGGTATTTTTGAGAACTACGCATTATTCCATCAAAATTTGAATTCATCTATAGTTTGATTGTGGCAAGAAAATAAAACATTGTTTAGGGCCCCATAACGGCCCTGGAAGTACATAAAGATGTACTAACATGAAAAATTACAAAATAAGCCAGTTGAAATAGGTGGGAAGCCACCATTATCCACCTGGATGTTGTGTAGGGCTTCAAGACAACCCCAGAAATATAGAACCCACAATCACAAAGAAATGTCCACATTACAGAGAAACGTGTTGAACTGAAAATTGTCAAGATGAACCAGTTGGAATTTGGAAGAGGTGGTTGGCCACCAATATCCACTTGGATCAATGGTACTAAAGAAATGCATAATTCCATATTTTGAGACATCCTCGTTACCATAAAACAATTTCACCGATAAGAAGACAATTGTTTTGGCCTAGAATGAAGAAGGATATTGTTGATTATATTTCCATATGTATGAAATGTCAGAGAGTGAAAGTTGAGCATAGGCACCCAACATGTTTGCTACAACCATTGTCAATTCCATAGAAGAAATGAGAAGTGATAAACATTGATTTTATC
The DNA here is from genome assembly GCA_010110895.2 of Picea sitchensis. Taxonomy (NCBI): domain Eukaryota; kingdom Viridiplantae; phylum Streptophyta; class Pinopsida; order Pinales; family Pinaceae; genus Picea; species Picea sitchensis. Next base: position 6,027 of record SNQJ01S0166127.1, on the reverse strand, counting down.
ACTAAGTTTCCTAGGACAACAAGGAAACATGATTCAACAATGGTGATTGTTAATAAATTGACAAAAGATTCTCATTTCGTGCCTATAAAAATGACTCATACAACAACTAATATTACAAAAATTTACATGAGGGAGATTACTATGTTGCATGGAATTCCCAAGGAAATTGTCTCAAATAGAGATACAAAGTTTAATTCAAACTTTTGGATATGATTATTTAAAGGATTTGGTATGAATATTAACTTTAGTACAACATACGATCCATAGTCATATGGGCAGACAGAGAGGGTCAACTAAGTAATTGAAGACATGTTGAGAATGCATGTGATGGATAAGCCATGTAAATGGGAAGATTATGTACATTTGGTTGAGTGTTCCTCCAATAATGGGTACCAATATTCATTAAATATGATCCCATTTGAAGCCTTGTATGGTAGAAAATGCAATACTCCAATAAGTAGGACAACCCAACAGACATAGTGGTACTTGGGCTAGAATTGCTCAAGGATATGGAATACCATATGGTTAAAATTAAGCAGAATTTAAAGGAAACACAAGATAGACATAAGAGATATGAAGATAAGAACAAGAAAGTTAGATAGTTTAAAGTAGGAGAGCATGTGCTTTTGAAAGTGAATCCCAAGAGGAGCTCATTAAAATTGGGTAGTTGTAAAAAGTTAGCAGCGAGATTATGTGGTCCATTTGAGATATTAGACAGAATAGGTCCAGTTGCATACATGCTTGCATTTTCTTCTTCCATGAATGTGGATAATGTATTTCATGTCTCTTTGCTGAAAAATTATGTGCATGATCCTAACCATGTTATTGACTATCATTTTATTCAGGTGGAGTTGGAAGGATAATTTCAGGTCCAACCAATATGCATATTGGATAGAAAGGTGAAAGTGCTCTAGAATCGAGTCATAGAACTGGTAAAAGTGCAGTGGACCTGTTACGGTCCTGAGGATGCTACATGGGAGCATGAAGATGCCATGCGGGAAGAGTACCCACGAATTTTTGAAGAATTTTGAAAATTATATTTATGTTTGTATATGCATTGAAGAAAGTGTCAAAATAAGGGGGAGGGGAATGTAATACCTTGGTTTTGATTCCCTAGTTTAATAATGTAATTTGTTTATTTGATGAAAGGCCCAAATGCCTGGGAAAAATGTAATGCTTTGAATAATTTAATAATAAAAGTACATTGTTGGTTGCAGGGCAGGCAATGACAAGAGTTATAGGGGGCTATGATTCCACAATATAGGGGGGAACTAAGGAGATAAACCTTTGTTTAATTAATTATCACCCATGTTTGTGTTGGGAGGGCATATGAGGGGGTGCTTCGATAAAAAATGCATGTTCTTGATTATCTTGGGGGTTTTCGATTCAATCATTTAGCAGTTTCTTGTTCATTCATTCATTCTAGTCTTTGCTGGGAGAAGAGGAAACAAATTGTTGAGGAACAAAAACCATGGTCAGTTGGCTATGGGATTTACTGGTCTATTCCAACCATGAATTAATGTCTGACTGCATAGATGCATTGGAATTTTGGCAAACCTTGTCACAAATATGAATATTGAGAGTTTCAACATTGAGATTCTTGACCAAATGCACTGGAGCCCTGGAAGGAAGTGCGTAGCTCGAGGGACTACGTGGCACTGAAGGGGGTTCATTCTCTTGGGTGGTGCATGGTAAGAGAAGAGAGCTGGTGAAATTGGAATTGTTGTGTGTTTTGAAAACTTTGAGAGATTGAATGTAGACTGGTTTGAGAAACTAATTGTCTCTCTAGAAACCGTCCTTATGGATTCATATCCCTAGATCGAGGGTGATCTGCTATTGAGACTTGGAACAAATGTTTCTAAGGTTAGGTGGAAACTCCTTGGTTTGCAACCAGTTGATGATTGGTTTTATTAAAGATAAGTGCTCTCAGTCATGTGTTTCTCTTCTTGCATAATTATTTCCGCTATGTATTGATTATTATCTATGATATATGTATTAATAATGTGTCTCCTTGCTGGTTATTGTTGTGCATGGTATACTGTTCATTTTTTCTTAGTTTAACATGAATCTTGATGATTGTGTGTGTTATTGCATGCTTCTTTATTTACTTGTTTGGAATCATAAGTTAGAATTGGCTCAATAAGTGCATTCTTGGGTGTGGTGGGCATGCTTACCATGTCTCTCGGTGGATGGGTATGTCACAGATTGGTATCAAAGAAAATCGTTTTAGGTTTGTTGGTGAAAGGGACATCACAAATTGGTATCAGAGAAAATCGTTTTTTGTTTTTTGGTGATGCGGACGTCACAACTCACATAGGAACCCTGCAACAATCCATGTGGACAATGGAAAAATAAAACTCGCATGAAAAACCACAAAGAACCGATGAACCCAGAGTCACAACATCTCGAATTGCAACATCCAACACTAATAATTCCAAACCATGAACCACATAAGAAATTTGGAATAAACACTACAACAACAAGCTAAGAAGCCCATATAGAGGAAAACGTACTTGCAACCACCATAGGTGCTCACCATGCTTCTATCTCAATACACAAGCAATGAAGTTGCAATGTAGCCTCCTCCTACCAATAGTAACTTGGTGGAAAATGAATTGAGAAGACATTTTGTCACCCTTTTTCACTGCCACCCTAGCTCCTATAGGTGCTAGTCCAAAAGAGGGGTCATGTGCTTATAAGTAACATTTTAACTTGGTCCCATAAATGAGATCAAATATTAAATCCAATTACAACTTAATCTCACCTAGATTACAATTTAATGTCACATCCAAAATTAGATAATAAAAAAAAATCATTTTTTAAAAAAAACTTAATTTTAATTAAAAACAAATCTTCCCAAAAAACAATTTTGAATCCATTCCAAATAACACAAAGTCTATGAATGTTAGTGAGAGGGGATTACAAGAAACACTTCTTTCATAGGGACTAATCAACCCTGAATCATGAATGTGAATTATCATATTTAAAGTCTTCTGGCTCATGAGACTACATTGATTCTCTCGAATATAGTTCTTCGAGTTTTTAGGATGATGAGAAATAAGTACTCAATTACAGGGAGTTTAATGTTGTGTTTTATAGTTTTGAGTTTACATTGTAGGATTTAAAATAAATTTAGATCCAAATACTCAATTATAGGGAATTTAATGCTTTCTAGTTTGATTATAAGATTTAAAATAACTTTATATTTAATTACACCTATAGATGTAGACCTATTAGAAATGGTCAGAATTAATGTCCTTTTAATTACATATGACGTTTTAATGGACAAGATTTCATATTGTCTGAATATTCTTCGCCGTCACAATGAATGAAAGGTTGTGATTTCAAACATCAACTTCCTTGCATGACAAAATATGTTTGTTGGTCATTAAAATAGGTGATTAAGGTGATTATCATAACAATGATGTTTTACTGTGTTTAAGGTTTTTACTATACTTTGTTTTTTTAGGTTTTTTTACTGTGCTTTGAATTTTTACTGCATTTAGGTTTTTTTATTTAAGTTTTTTTTCATCCCCCTCGCACTTGCCTTACCACCCTTACCATGTGTGCTTTCGTATGTGAGTGGGCCAGTGCCATGTGTTATCACCATGGCAATTTTAAGATAGGATCCAAGTCTCGAAAATTTAGCGAAGAACTACATCGCTATGGAAGTGTGATAGTTTGGAGGATAAGGTCTCGTATGGCGGCATGTGGACAAATATAGTAGAGGCACGAAAGGTAGGACCTGATAGATAGTAGATTTTGAAGTGGCCCAGATCAACGACCAAGACCCATATCGGGCAACGAAATAGCACAAGGTTTAATTATGTGAGGGCAGGTTGGGGAAATACCATGGTTTTGTTTCATGGATGCATGGTGCATCTAGAGGTACATTAGGGCGAAAAGCGGTCTACCTAAAAATGTTCTTTCCAACCCCTAATATTAGAAGTTGATGAGGCTCGACGGACCGTAGATCTTGGAGCGGCCCAGATCGACGACCGAGACACATATCGGGCATTTAAGTAGTGTGGAGGATAATCTTTCGAAGGTGGGCCGGGGAAAATACCATGGTTTCATTTCTTGTATGCATGGCGCCCCCAGAGGCACATCAGAGAGAAAAATGGTCTACTCAAAACTGTTTTCTCAAATCCCCGATATCGATAAGAACAATATATTGGAGTTTAAGGATACATTTGAGCAATTGTTTATCAAGGGCCTCCCACCATTTTGGGATGGAAAAGGTAAATTATACAATCACGAAGACTACAATTCTCTCATCATTCAGTGTAGAATGGACCATTCCAAATTTGAAGCTATGGAGGAGAGTCTGAAAGGGCCAAGCTTAGTGGAGTATTTGGCCACGGACTTTGAGATTTTGAATCAGTTTAAAATAGTAAAGATGGGGTTGTCGACTATGTCTTACGCCACGTGAATTGACATGGATATTTTGATAAAGAATATGATGGATTACGAGATTCCTTCCGACTCATAGTGGAAGGAAATCGTACGGATGGGCAAGACAAAATGCAATTTCCCCTAAACTAGTAAGTAACCTCCAGGTGTCACCAAACCAACAAGTTTGACAGAAGATCAAGGCAAGAAAGGTGTCGTAGAGGAAGCTGAGCAGTTAGATGAATCTATCCCTAGTTTTAAAACATATATTTTTTTTAATCATTGTAAATTTGTTCATATATCGAGACCGTCAGTTGAAATTATTATAATCAGTTTTAGAAGTTGAAATGTTTCAGTTTTAGCCATTGTAATAGAATTGTATAAATACTGGGACATTTGAATGAATTAATGTTGGAAGAAGTGCAAGAGCACCCTTTTGGTTGTTTCAAACTCTATTGTAACTTTCTGAATCTGAATTGAATATACATGTAGAATCTTTTGAAGTTGCTATGAAAAAATTCTAATGGTGGTGATATGAGTTTTGTATTCCTTCATTGTATGTATTTCCTGTGATATTTTATTCCATTTTCATTTTCTTCTGTTTAAATTGGAGAGTTAAAGGCCCAGAATTCATCCTATGATGCTCTTGGCTTAGAAATTTAAATTATGTGTATTTCTTCTTAACGAATTCAGAATTCATTTCAGTAATTCTTTGATGTAGTTATTTGTTTTCTCTTTCTTCTTACAATCTACTTAAATTAAAATATAACTCAAATTCATTGCCTCATTTAGTCTTATCCTCTGGAGAGTTCTACCTGCTGGTAATTGTTTTCATTCAATTTTAGAATTTTGACTCCATAGCCCTGTGTGTTCCTCCCCTTCCTTGCCAGCTACTTTATTAAAAACCCCCAAAACAAACCAAATCTAGCCACCGATTTCCAAAGAAATATCAAGTGACACGAGAGAGCCCTCTCTGAGTTGAGCATGCTAGTTCTTCAGCTCTAAAGTAGGTTGAAATAGTTACCTCTATCATTTGTATTATTAGCCGAACACAATTTACAGAGTTCTAACATTTTGGCACCGTTGACGAGGACGAAATTGAAAAATATTCCTTGGGAAGACAACTTAAAGATTTAGTTTGATCCATGAGGGTGACAGTGGATCAAATACCTTAATGTCTGAGATTATTTTTACCCCAGTGACTCCATTACTCGGAGACCAGTTGCACCACACTGTGTGAGATAGAAATCCCGGATCCTAAGAAAATCCACACCAGGAGAAATCCATACCTAGAAGCTGCAATCCCTGTGTCTGACAATGAAAATATTGTACGTAAAAGAAAATAAAGGCATGTAACCCCAGTGTTGAATCCAGACTGATATTTTTCTTTTCCCAAGGACGTAATGACTAGCCTCGAAGACCTTGAGTTTGATGTGAAATTTGAACAAGTCATATTCAGAACTAAGTCTGAATCTTGCTTAAGTGAGACCATCTTTGACGAAAAGAGATTCCAAGATTTGACAAAGTCTTGCAGGAGATGTGAGGAAGTGGTTCAGATCCCTTCCACCAGCTAGTATCACAGATTTCGAAGCCTTTGAAACAAGCTTCCTTGCAAAATGGGGGGATAAGAAAAAT
>SNQJ01S0166125.1:28648-49662 GCA_010110895.2 Picea sitchensis | reverse complement strand
AAGTCAACTCTACCCCTCTACTAAGATCTTGGAAAAAGGAACTGGTAAGACTCATGATTTGATTTCATATATCCCAACATGTATGGTTCCTTATGTTTTCAAAAGCATTATCTTTTTTATTTACTTTCCCATGCCAGCCTGGATACAAACTTTAAGATTGGTTTATGTTGTGAAATCTCTACAAACATGTTTTTCCAGGAGTGAATTATCTTATTAGACATTGCTTTTGGTCAGATTTTCTAACTGGTCAAATAATTATGTTCAAAATGGATAGTAAAGCAATTCATATCATTGGTCACTATTCTTAATTCATGATATGTGTTTTCCACCTATGTGCATATCTATTTCATTGAAGAGTTTGCTCGCTAAAAGAGAAGGATACGGCTCGAGGAAGACAAATGACTTTGGAAAATTGGACATGACCATAGGACACGTCACCTAGGAAATTTATTAATGGATCTATTTTCAGATTCTATTCTCGATCCTCCACACAAGATTTTCTTAAGCGCTTTCATTTCTGAAAATTTTAATTTGAAATCAATCTTATGCCTTGAATGGTTTGTCCATGAATGTACACGCGTGTAGTCGATATGATATCCCTGTTTTGAACTAGTGAGGAGATGAGCATGTCATGTTGTAGAATAATTTTTAGTATTGTGAGACATAGAGATTGAATGAATATCTCGCACAACCAGAGAAAAGCATATGATGGGTAACAAATGGAAGCTCGTTCCAATCCTTACTTCCTAGAGCACACGGATGTAAAGATGAGCTTGAAGTTTTTAGAAAATCATAATGAGAGATGCAATTCTCAGCTAGCTCTAGCACCGTAGCCTATTTGAATGAAATAATACGTGTATAAGCTTTCACATAGATTACTCTTTTCAAGATAATGAAAAACTTCTTGTCAGTTGGGATGCATGAACATCCTTAAAGCTACTGGAGACACTCACATTCATGATATCTTTCTTAGTTTATGAATTTTGTTGATTGCATATCTTTGATCATCAATTACCCAAGGTTTCATTCTTCGATTGTAGCATATTTTGGGTTGATCATGTCTTCTATCTATGAGTATGACTGCTCCCATTCATTCCTCATCATCTTTTCCCTTCGAGGAAGTTTATTCTCTAATTTTTGTTTTTCTCATAATTCCTGATTATATTTGATGACATATAGACATCTCACCTCCATTTTTCTTTTACAGGAAGCACCTTCGCACTGTAAATAGCCTCAAATCTGCTTGCATCTCTTTGCTAGCTCATGAGCTAAACTAGGGTTCTTTTTTGCATGAATCAAAACTATTTTTGGAATATTGTGATAGCAGTCAAACCATGACTGAACATAGTGGTTAATCAACGGTCATTCTTGCATGTTGGTTGGTGAGAAGATCCCATGTAATGGAGGAACCATTCAAACACTAAGTAGCTACTCATGAGAAAGGTGAAGTGTCAAAGTCTAAAGAATGAAAATCAAAATGGATAACCTTATTTATCCACATGCAACAACTATTCAAATAGATCTCAATAGCTGGAAATCATCTCTTCTTAGGATAAAAGGACACCACTTTCCTCATCCATCATATGTTAAGCATGCACCAAATAAACCAGGAAGCAATGGGAAAGAAAGCTTGATCAAACTAGGGGACACACATATATCTCCACCAGAGCTATGGATGCTCGCTAACAACAAAGCAAGGTCTGGGAAAACATGGTGGATCCATCAAGGCTATGGACACTTGCGAGCAATGGAGCAACACCTGTGAGATATATATACACACCTAGTGAAAATATTTCTATATCCCAGACCTATATCAGCCCCATGGCAGAGATACCAACCTGAATTGTTGATGCAGTTTAAATAAACAAATGTCACCATCATCCATCCTCTATTTATAGAAGATGAGTTCTACTAGTCGACATGAGAACATCACCAATGAACCCACCACAATGGAATATTTTAAGTAATTGTTGCACATTAATTCCAAAATATTGAATCTTAAACATAATTATATGACCCTCTACATTTTTTCTTATACGTTCAAGAAAACTAGCAGAGATTTTGGCTTCGCCCAATGTCTCACCATTTGTTGTGCTTGCACAACACCTTCCCTAATTTATTCTTTTACCTTTTATCTAAGAGAAGAAATTGTCCCTCCCTAAAAATATTTTATCTTGGAAGCTTCGAAAACTCTCTTATGCAAACGGAAAATACCAAGTCTCTCTTCCCACTCTATAATTTACCATTTGCAACGTTTCTTCATATCACTCTGACCCGCCGATACACAATTTTGGTGAGTTTCTTATTTCTTCGTTGATATATAGTGTATCGAAAAACACCCTTCTTCCTCTACTGACACAACTAGTATCGGTGAGTTAGTGATTTCCTCACCGATACATTCGCCACCTTCCCATGAACTTGGACAGTACACCTACGAACTTGGCTAAATGTTGTTGATACAAAAAACTTTATCAATGACAAAGTTTGCATGGTCAGCTCTAGTACATTGGAGATGTTTACACGATCGTTCCTGATACGCACAAACTTTCATCGGCATACTTCCTTTCATCTTTGCTAATACATCACATATCAACAAAGTTCCTTCCTTCTTCTTAGATACATTGTGTGTTAACGAGGCTCGTCTCTCCCCCTCTCTCTCTCTCTCTCTCTCCCTCTCTCTCTCTCTCTCTCTCTCTCTCTCCCTGATGCACTGCTTATCTATGAGTTTCCCTCTTTTGTCGTTGATGCATCAATAGAAGGATTTCAACCCCTCATTGACACATAGAATATAGGCGGTGATCTTCTTTCTCTCACCGACACTAACCTTTTCAATGAGACACTCCTTCATCTTGAGAACTCTCTTATTCTCCTCCAACTCTGATCCTTATCATGGCGCCCATCAGTCAGGCTACTATCATTTCCATTGAATAAGATTTCTATGCCCAACTAGATAAATGATGATTGATTGCCTACCTTTCTTGATCTACTTCATGTTGCAGTCCTAATTAAGTTTTTTTGTGTTGCCAATAGCTTTCATTGTGCATATCACATACAAGCTTGTTTACTTTTCACTTCTTGTTTTTATGAATAAACATGATCATGAAAGTGTTTTTTGTCATCAGAATGGTTAACTGCAACATCTCTAAGACTTACGTTGCCTTTGAATTACATCTTTAAAGAGAATTCATCCTCCCAGCTCCTAAACAATGTTAAGTGATCCAAACGCCTGTTGGTTGTTTTCTCATATTTTATTTTCCAGCCACTGATAGATAACATCAGCTCCAATGGATTACTCAAGAGCCTATATATCACACATAACATAGGAACTCGCAGAATCAAATTCTAGCGAAGCAACAACAAGAACAAGACCCGATCTTTCATTAAAAGATGTCTTTGCTCTCAATTTTTGGGTGTTTCTTAAAATGTTGTTTTCATCCCTAAAGTAGTCCAACTACATGATTTACACGATTACAATTACATGATTTACACAATTACAATTCCAACGTAATTGAGAGACTCAAAATTTGAAGCCCATAAGTGCTAGAACGATCACTAGAGGTTTCTATCTCAAGCCAACCTTGTTAGTTTCTACACCACCAGAGTATCTAAATGACACAATAATTTATCTCCTTTAAAGCATCTCCTTGCACCATCCACGACACAAAAAATGACACTCCAATCGGATGTCGTTTAAGCAAGTTACGAGTCTTTGAAATCCCTTTACGAGTCTTTGAAATCCCTATCAGTGATGTTAGCATATGGTTTATATTCTTGGTTCTCACCTCCATCAAAGTTGATTTGGGTAAAATGTTTTTGTTTCGCAAATCATTTTAAAGTTTAATGTTTTAAATTTAAATGATTTAAATATAAATTATTTGAGTTTAAAATCCAATTAAATAAATTAAATAATAATGTAAAAGATGCATATTTGTAATCAATAAGGGGGTTGAGTTTGTTGTTAATTGGTGTTGGAAAATATGGAAGGGAGTGAGCCACAATTCAGGTGCTCTTCTATTTCTATTATTAAGCCGAAAGGTGTACACCTATTGATAATGGACACAATTAAGGATCTTTTAATCTTAAATTCTTATCTAATGGCTAAGCATTGAAGATGCTGGTATATTCTTAGTCGTCCTCCAAAATCAATGCATCAGATTTATTGTTCATAACTTCCTTGCATTTATGAAGGCATCCCTTAACATGTTTATTTTTTTACATTTACCTAATCACATTATAAATTTACTATAAAAATACATAATTACCACTTTCAAATGATTAAGGAGGATTAAAATATATGCAGACCACGTTTATATCATTAAAAAACACTCTGCACATGTTTCATTTTAGTGGCACTCATTCATTTTTTATATCTGAAAAATCGTTTGATACCACAACCTGCACGAACGTTTTATGTACGCTCTGTGTTGGACTGTGTTGGAGTCGACTCAGTCACGACTCTTATTCTGAATTAACCCTTTATATGCGCGTTCTCCAGCGGCGAGTCGGCTGTGCTAGTATTATAATATAACGCGCATATAAACACCCCCGTTTAAAACAAGTCAACTCAAACAAACAAACGATACACTACCGGAGATGATGCAAACTCGAAGGCTGGTAACACGCGGAAGCGATGCGAACACAAGCATCGACACACCCGGAGACAATGTGAAGAACGAGGCCAGTGCTACCCGGAAACCATGTGAGGAACGTTGCCGGTACCATACCTGGATCTAATATAGGGAAAGTTGGAGCTTGTGTCTGTCTGACCTTTGTTGTGGCAGTGGGATCTTTTACACCTGCATGAGGGATTAACAGCTTGTGCAGTGGAAGGATTTTGTAGCTTCCTTGTCAAAACTTAGGATCCCCCCTTCAACAGTTGATTTTTATTTTTTGGTTTTCGAATTCGACTGCAGAAATCATAATACAAAAGAGAATCAAACTCGGATTTTCCAGAAATCTATGCTGCTAGATTATTCTTTCATACATGACGTGGAGACAGGGTTTTAAATTCAATTTTACGTGGAGGGGAGGGCCCATGTCCCGTATGCTCCCCCCTCCACATGGAACACACTCCTCATACTATCGCAAACAAACAATACAAATTGACAACCATGCAATCTGAAGGAATTGGAAATGGAATTGGATGTGGAAACTTCAAAATCTGAAGGAATTGGATGTGGAAATGGTCGAATTAAGGAGGAGTTGAGAGACTGTTCTTGAAGAGTGCGGGCTATGGCTCCAATTCTACCTCGCGTGGTCGAGGACTCGTGGCAGCACTTGTCATTTCCATATAGAATAGAAGAAGAATGGATTTCTCTAGCAAAAGAGGATGTTGAGTTCTGGGCAACTCAACAGCATTTCTGAAAAATCCGAGTTTGAAAAATCTATGCAACTCAACAGCATTTTCAGAAAATGGATTTCATATTTTTTCCATGACTTTTGACTTGGGCAATCTGTTTCACACGTTCCCCATACCGTTGGAAAGTTCTTTCATAGATTTACAACTTCATAGTTGTATGATTTGAGAAATTTCTTACTAATTGTTCACATGTTTCAAGATTAAGATCTGGCACATTGTCATCATCCTCAGATAACACAACACCTCAACCATGAGCAGAGGAGTCAAGAACCGAATTCAGGGAAGCATGTACGGACTCTCAATTAATTAATGTTTAATTCTATGGGTTCAATACGAATGCCGAAGGAAGGTCGTACTCACCAATCTAGATAGACAACATGTGGGGGAAGCCAACCATGATATCACTACACAGCAATACCCTCGTAAACACGATATGTCGTCGAAGATGATAGGGAAACAACAACAACAACAATTATCGCAACGATATGGGAGCAACAAAAGGGAATCAAACCCGAAATCAAAGAATAATTCTGAATCCCATGATGATCAATATCAAACATGGAAGGAGAAGAATTTTCGAACGTCAAGACCACTCTTCATGGTGGGAGAGGTGCACTATGACCAGAATCTATGGCTTACCAACACAAAAACATAAATTCTAAATGTTAATGCATATTGTATATTAAATCATAAACATTTGTGTTGTTCTTGTTCTCTCATCATTACAAAGATAACATCATTACTAAGGGAATAAGGAAAAAAAATTGTAAATGAAAGGTCATGAGGGAAAGGTGGAATGCCAAGAGTGACATTGAACTTCAATAAATACAAGGATTGTATCCAAGTAAGTGGATTTTGTCTCTTGAAACACTAATGTCATATTACTGAAATTGTTAATGAGAAGAAGTCTTGTTTGGCGAAGCTATTTTATGGGGAGCTTTGATTCTCGTGTTGGATGTGTTTTGGAATATTCTTTTGTGTTTTGGCTCAACACTTGGGTTAGGTAAGGATGTGCTTCATATTGTAGACTTTTCTTATGTATGATGTGGGCGTGCAATCTTAAATGATTGTTTAAATGCTAGACTATTTCGTGTTTATATTTATTTATTCATATTTTTGTCTTTGATCTCTGTGAACTATTTCATGAGCCTTTGACAAGAGAATGGTTGGTCTTATGTTCGCTTTTTGGTTATCTTAGTTTCGTTTGGACGCATGCATCTTGGATTAGCTAAATTTCACTATTTAGCTTACAAAACCTTCATCGGTGGAACAGGCCACAATCAGTAAACGTCAGAATTCAGTATGTCGGCCTTCATTTAGTTTTAGGTGTTTACAGGTCCTTAAAAGAATTAATTTTCGTTCTCTTTGTTCATGCACCTATAAAGGAAGTGTCTCTTTGGGTTGGGAAACACCTTCAATATCGACCATGATTTGGATGCGTTCCTATTCAAAATCGAGCCAGAATCCATATGTGTTCCTATTCCAAATGGTGGGAGGCCTAATTGAGACTTCCCATTGGGGGTAACCCCTGTTGTTAAAAAAGGGAATTTTTCCCATGTCAATAGAACGTTAGTACTCATCTCCTTGAGGGATTGGAGAAAAAAAATGTGGAACACTTAGGTTTTCTCTAGGCCTCAAATGTAAGTATCACCTCAATGTATTTAGCATTATGAAGTGATGGGAATACACTAGGTTTTGCCTTCCTTCACATATTATATGCTTGATCATGTAGAGGGTTACTTCATCCCAAGGATCTCGTAGACTAATTCATTTTACAACTTGATTGGTATATTCCATAAATTTATATGATAGGAGGAAATTATTCTTGGCATATAGGGTTGGAATTCTATCATATTTTTCACAAGATGTCTAATTGGAATCCATGTCACCCTTACAATGGATTATATATCTACATGAATCTGAAATCCTCTAATTGTAGTAATGCATCCATGGTATTGTCCTCCATTATTAGTGTTAGCCCTAAAAATCTAGGAAAAATCTATTATTAAGTAATAATCAAAGCCTTGTAACCTTTCACAATATTCAAGATACTATGCTTCCTAGAAAATCTCCATGACCTTAGGTTTGTTTATAGGAGACATGTATTTTTGGGTTCTCTCCTATTGAACGCTACCCCATTATTATTATGATAACAAATTATTTGTTTATTAGGGCTATAGATACCTCTTTAACATTGGTACTCTCAAAGCGTGATCTCACCGTGTTTTTATGGAACTTTACTTGAACTAGATCGTAATAGCACTTGTTAAGCTTGAAAATAAACCTCAATGGAAATGTTATGCACTATTCCACTTGAAAAGAATAGACTCACTTACTTCTTTGTTTTATGGCTTCAACCTTTGTGAGTTGGAGAAAACTTGTCTTCCTGTGTGCACTATATTTCTCCCCTTGGATGCTTGAGCATATTTCTCTTGTGCAATATGGTGGGAATCATATAGTAGTCTAAGGAAGAAACAAGATAACTCCCTCCTCTTTGCTTCCTCATCCTTTGATATTCAAGCATATGGAATTTTAGAGGTTCATACGGAGCTAGAGATATTGAAATTACAATTTCAAATGAGGATTTTGGAGCAACCTTGTCATAGTATGATTACATTTTGTTTTAGTGAGTTTGTCATAATTGACCTATGAATTCCTATTATGACATAAAACTCCCCTGAACTTTATGTTCCAACAAACTTATTGTGTGGAATGGTTGAATTAATAGTTTTATATATGGGAGTAATCTGGTGATTTCCACAAGATATATTAGCATGCATTTAAACAGATATATAAGATATAAATTAAATCGAACATGATGATACTTGACTCCTATCATAAACTAGATAAGATATATCAAAATCATGGAAGAGACCAATATTTTTTTTATTGATAGTAGGCATGCATGACTCATCTTGATTCTTTTTCATGGATCATGGTGCTTTCATTCTTTGTACAATTAACCCTTGGTTATAGCTTTAGAAGTATATACGATCTTGTAGAAAACCCTTGGCTATAGTTTCAAAAGTATACAATAAATTCTAGAATTGGCATGTATACAATGGATTAAGGTATAGAAGCTTGTAGGATCATGTAGGAGTATGTAGAATCATAATATATGGCATGATTGTAGGTTGAGAAGTTTGTAGAAAATTTGCATTGGATTTCCACGAATAGAGGATGTCAAAATTTTCAACAAATGACAAGTTTGAAAATATGTGATCAATATTATGTGTTGTCATAATTTTTCATTGGGTCCATTGCATGCGAATTTTTCAAGTGATATTTTAAATACTCCTTACTTGGATTAATTGTTATAGCCCTTTTCTTGATGATTGGCATATTGAAACCAACAATTTATCCTTGATATCTTGATATCAAAGAGGCTTATGATCATGAAACATTAATCATTACCTAAAAAATAATAATAGAAATATGTTGTGCACATAACCTTTTCTTCTTGTAGTATTTTCTTGATTAGTGTTATACCACAATTTTCCACATCATTGCATTTGTGGCATGGCTTAGTCCTTTTCCCTAGATTGCAAATCTAAATCCCATCCTCCTGCATCAGACTCATCTAAAACATAGTGATTTTATTGGCATCTGCAGATCATCAGTTTGTAAATCGCATATGTTCACGCTTTGTTAGTGTGCAACTAACGAATTCCCTTAAAAAATGTGAAAAACAAAATAATTGCATATTTTCGGGTGGGGTTTTTGGTTGGGATCATTCCTAACCTCCCCTGATCCCATACACAATTGAATTCAACCACCTGAACCCCTTTAGGATGGTATAAAGGAACCTTTGGGGGAATGAATGAGGGGGGAAACCAAGGTGCAAAGTTATGTTGAAGGATTTATAAACTTCCCTATATCCCCTATCCTTTGAGTAGAATCCCCTTGATTCTAGAACTTACTTTCCAATACTCCTTTTTCTCTCCTATGTGACTATAGGGTATGTTCCTATCCCTATTGATTCATCTAAGGAAGGGAAGTCCTGTTGAGTTGATGCTTGAAGGACCATTGGATGAACCTGGGTGGTTGGCTTCAAGGGAGTGTCGGTGGTTGGAGTCGGGTTGTAACCACCCATTTATACTATTTCTAATAAAGAGTTCTATTTCCCTCCATACTTTTGTGATATTATTCAATTTACTTATGTATGTCAATTTGTTTCACATATTTGAATTTAGCTATATATTACATGTATAATTTGATCCCATAACTACCTTAGTGCAACATTTTCTTAATCTCCTTTTACAGATTAGTTCGTGCAGAGATCAAGAGTGGATTGAGGGTTGAGAGAGAGGAAAGACATCAATCGATAGGATACAAGTTATGACATTAGTTTTTCTTTATCATTAGGTAGTTATTTCATTGCAAGTTGTGTATGTGAGGGAAGGTTTTGTCTTTTATATATGGTAAAACTTTGTTGTGACATGACCCAAAGTCACAGGGGAAAAATATTGTAACATAATTGGCTACCATACCGGGGATCCCTTTTTCTAGTTTGGTTCAGTCTTAGGGTGTCTTGTGTTTCCTTTTATTCCTGGAACTTTTCTTTCTTTCTATACTTTCTCTTCGAAGAATTGGCCATTCAGAAAACAATTCTAAGGTTTTTGGAAGCCTCTTTCTGGATTGGATCTTTTTATTTTTCAAAGTTTATTGGTTCATCTACACTTTGGATTTATTTGATTCATGAATATATGCTCTTTACCCTTTTATGTCCCATGGACATCCATGATTCCTAGTGTACACATTCACGGATCTGTGTAAGAATTGTAATTTTTTAGCCTTTCTCTCAGTTTTTGGAGGATCTAGTTTGGTTCTTCAATATAATCTGAGCTTCCTACGTTTTCTTTTTCTTTTGATTATTATGTTAACTCTCTAAAAGATATTTCTTTAGTTCGGCTTGGAATTTTGTTTATAAGGTTTTTTAGGTTAGTCGAAAGGTTAGTTGTGAATTGCTAGGGCTAGTTTCATGTTTGGTTGTTATGCTTCTCTAGTTCTTCTCTAGTTCTTGACTATTTTCTTTATTCTTCTTTATCTTCTTGCCTTTGTTCATAAAAGAAAAAGAAAAATTGTGTTATCAGTGACATTTCAGTTCTTTTAGTAACATAAAATAAAAAAATACTTGTTTGTTTGTCATTCTTCTCTAGTTCCCTTGTCTTTGAACTTTACAAGAAAATAATTTGATTACTAGCACTCAGGTCCTTAGGCTAGTTAGGTCTCTTTCTTTATTTGCATTGTTTGCATTGTTATCTGAAAAAGAAAAAGATACTAGTATAGGAAAATTTTGCATTTCAATATTTGAAGGATTGTTCACGCATTGTTTTTTGAAACACTTTTTCATTGAAGAATTAGTGTAAAGTTTTCTTTGCCAATGTTCTTATAAGTTTCATTTTCGCAAGAGTCTCAAACAACATCAATTGCACTTCCATACCCCTTGAGTAAAAACAAGCACTAAAATGAACACTAAACTTAAAATGTACTAGACTTTTATTGTAGGGTTCACAAATAAGTTTAGGGTTAGGGCCTTGGTTTAGGTTGGAGAGTTAATTTCTCCAAGGCCAAAAAAGAAAACATAGGAGTATGAGCTAGGGAGAGTCTCAAATGTAGCTTTCATATAAGTATATTTGGGAAGCTCCTCTAACACAGGAGTCAAACACGAGGTCGCGTAAAGGAGAGTCGGGGAGATATTCCTTCCAAAGGTTAATTGAGTATAGTGGAGAGATCATATATCAGGGGCTCTTCCTGAAGTGATATTGACCCATGTATCATCAGTCCTATGGAATATTTTTGGGCACAGTTACCCTTCCCATACGTTCGATATCAACTATCGATTATGCCCCCCAGACGCTAACTGTGAGTTGGTCACCTTAGTTTCTTTTACTAGGGATCTCATAGGTGATTGTACGGGTTTGTTGTAGTACCTGGGGATTATTTTTTATCACACTTTCTCAGTAATTTTGAAGGGTTCCCCGTGAAGCGTGGGTGCTTGCACCAGATAAGGATAGTTAGTGGAGGTCGAGATAACTACTTCTCACTCCATTGTTCACTGTTTCACAACACTTAATGATACCATGCCTCTATCTGGAAGGTCCCTTCACACCTTTTCATTTCTTTGGACTCAGGACCTTATCCACCTGGGATGAAGTTTTGGAGAGGTTGTTTGCTTGCGATGTTTCTCTTAGGATTTTTTTTTTATTGTTTCTTTCTATAGTTAGTCTTAGGTTGTGTCAGTATAATGACCTTTGGATTGTTGATTCGGGGTACTTGACCAATCGCTCCACTGGTCGAGAAGGACCCCTGGTATTTCTCTTGAAAGCATGGAGCCACCTCTTAGAAGGCGTTGGTTTTTATATTATTGGCTCGCAAGATTCAGTGTATGATACTTTTATGCACATGAACAATCCTCCAAGGGATGAACCTGTGCATAAGAATGATTTGTCCAAAGTTCTTGAGGATACCAACCAAGGGACCCCTTCCTAAGGGGATTCTCGTGCTTTTCCATTATTTGGAAACATTGGTGCCCCCTTGATGGCCACTTTGAACATTCTTGGGTTGAATGTAGGACTATCGGTTTGGTTGTGCACCCCTATGAATGTCCCAATTTCTCTTGATGCTTCTCAGATAAGTAGTTTATTCCATGGGCATCATATGGATGTTGATGCTTCACCTTCTGCATCCACAAAGTCTACTCCTTCTCCTTCTCCCTCTCCTCGCGAAAGTCTAGCTACTAGTAACCAGAAGTATACAAGGAAGAGGAAGAGGAAGAGTAAGGAGAAGAAGTCACCTACTTATACTAGTCACGTTGGAGACCTGTCACCAGCCTCTGCAAGTAATTTTGGGGGAAAGAAACCAGCCTATGTCAGTCATGTTGGGAGAAAGAGTCTAGTCACTTCTATTCATACATTGGTAAAGTCACCAACCTCTATGAGTCATGTTGGATATCAACACCTAGCCACTGCAAATAATGTTGGGAGAAACCCACCGACCACTGCAAGTCATGTTGGGGGTATTGATACTGTTCAGAAATGTATATGAATAAGGCATAAGCCCAAGTTCCGTTGTAATATTTTGAAAGGCCATCACCTTAATAATTTTTTCCTTGTTATTTCCATGGTACTAAGAGAGTGGTCCTTGTCTAAATTCCCTTCTAGTTTTGTGTCATCTTCGTTTTCCCAATAATCTAATCAATCGTTGGTTGATGAAGTGATCGTGTCAATCCCGTATTAAGCTAATAACACTCTCGTTTTTGGTGGTGATGTGTCTCTTGATCATTTTTTCTCGCATCCTATTAAATGAGTGGTTGAGAAAGTGGTCGCTCTAATGCATTCTTCAGTCGATCCCAATCTTCTCTTGGAGAGTGGTGAAGTGGTCTCGTCGATGCAATATTCATCCTATCCCACTCCTCTTTTGGGGAGTGATGTGTCTTTCGACTATGTCTTTGGCATTTTCAGTTCAGTACCTTCTAAACAAGGGGGCATTCCAATCTCTTCGAGTATGCTCCCTCCAAGTCCTAAAATGGTTTCCTTTGATTGGAATGATCTTGTAGAGCCTCACCTTCATTCTTATGTACCTTTCTAGATAATGGTTCTAGTTGAACCTAGGTTGAAAGTCATTCATCGATGTATTGTATATGAAAGATCGTCTACAAGTATTTTATCCCCCTTGACTTGGCAAGCTTTGGGTTCTCCCATGCTTGCGTCAACTACCAGTGAGTTTTTGGATTTCGATAGAAGACCTAGTGAATGTTTGGGGATTCTTCCTCAGTTTCCTATCACCTTGGGTGGGAAGACTATTATAATCGATATGTTAGTAGTGTCAGGCCCTTTAGACTTTAATATGCTTCTTGGGCATGATTATGTTTATGCTATGAAGGTTGTGGTGTCTACACTCTTTAGTGTGATGAATTTCCCTTAGAACAGAAGCATTTTCACTATTGATATACTTTCATCTGATAATCACCATCATTTTTGGCTCAATTTTTCCATTTGTGTGTTCCTAGTATTCTAGTAGAATCTTCCCTGCGACGGGTGAATTATGTTACATCTTATCCTTAGTGTTCAATTTATTCTAAGAAAGGATCTTTACAGTGATGTTCACCTTCTCAATACAATGTCTCGACAATTGATTAATTTTTCTTATCCAATGGAAGAATCTAATCCTTTGCTTTCCCCTCTTGGTCCGAGTAATCTAGCATTTTCTTTTGAGTCTTATCTTACTATTTGTAATACCTCGAACCTTGGTATTTTTGTGTTGTCACGCCCTGTTTTCGTGGATGTTGAGTTTCCTTCATATAAGGCTATCCTTGAAGCTATGGTTATGTATCCTCGACCTCTTCCTGAACTGGAATCTTTAGTGGTCGGTTACCAATGAAGCCCTTGGCCCAAGCCTAGAAATGGGCTCTACTTGGAGAACTACTATGCATAATTTGTAAGGCTATGTGGTCCTCTGTACATATTGTACTTTTAGGGTTTCCTTTTTTCAAGTTCTATATCCCTTAGCACATTTTTTTATCAAATGTTTCTATATTGAATTTATTAAATTTTGGATAAGTTTTTTTGGACTTATATACAAGACTTCAAGGACTATTTGTTTGGTACCTTTTTGTTCCATGTCAATCCATTATGACAGATAATGATATAAAAACTAGCATATAGGTTAGATTTTCCCCTCCATGCATTTTTGCATTACCCATTTCTTGTTTGAATTTGTTAAATTTAGAGTTGCTACTAAGTTATTTTCAATTTAATAGATAATAATAGCATAAGCAAGATCACTGAAAGAAATAAAATTACAAGGTACACAACATCTATCCCAGTAAACCCTCATGGGGGAGAAAACCCAACAAAAACTTCCTTAATATAGATTTCCAATACAATGCCAAGATAATAAACCAAACACTATAGAATATCCAACACTCAGAAATGCACCTATCTCTCTTCTTCTTCTTCTGGCAACTGCAACTTCCTTCAAACTTGCTCACTAGATGAGTGACTTGAGTGAGTGTGTCAATGAGGCATCATCCTCTCTTATTTATACTAGCTTCTAGGTGCTAGGGTTGTGTCTCTTCACGAAGTTGGGCCAAATTATTCAATTAGTGGCTAAAAGCACTTTAATTATCCCTACGGGCCGAATTATCAATTAGCATCATTTAATTAGGGTTTGACCAATCCAAAAAAGGGGATTTGGTCATATACATAGACTGAAATGATCAATCCACAAAAGGGGATTGATCTATTTAATAATAAATCAATAATAAGTAGAATATACTTCGCAGTTACAATATTTCAATACTCCCCTTTAGCAAGAAGGTTATTCTACAATACAACATCATCAGGAGAGAGAAAGAGAGAAACAACATCATCATCATCTAGAACACTAAATGGCACATCTATAAATCATCAGAATTTTTTCTCATCATCAATAACATCATCCTCCACAACATGGAGCTGGAGTATCATCATCATCATCATTCACAACATCGAGTTGGAATGACATCAACATCATTATTCTATTCATCAACATAAATTAGTATAACACTAATACAACATCATCAATCGGTGACAAACTGATACATCATCATCAATATTTTCAACATGAAGCTGAATTAGCATCATCATCATCATCTTTAGCAAGGAGTTGAGGTAACATAATCATAATCATCTTCAACATGAAGCTAAAGTAGCATCATCATCATCTTCAGCATGAAGTTGAAGTACTATCATCATCATCATCTTCAACATGAAGTTGAAGTATCATCATCATCACCTTCATCATAAAGTTGGAATAACATCATCACCAACATGAGGTTGGTACTCCAACATCAACAACACGAGGCTAAGACAACAACATCATCACAACACGAGGTTGGAGAAAAAACATCATCATAATCATAGGTAAACATAACTAGGAAGGTTTATAAACAACATTTTTTGGTACTCTGACAATTCGTAAGGATCTTGCCAGGAATCATAATACTCCCTAGGATATAAAATCATAACGGAGCTACCACATGGTACTATGAAAGACCATCCTTACCGTACCTTCAGGATCTTCTCACGAATAATAAGATTCCCTAGAATTATTAAAATCCTAACGGATCTTCTGCTACTGAACACAAATGGCATATACAGGCATAGGTACTCTAACAGACCATCCTTACTAGACCTTCGGGATCTGTCCAATGACGATCAGTCCCCTAGGATATATAATCCTAACTGAGATACCCATTGTTGGTTAGGATACCATAGAAACATTAGCATCACTACCCCTTTTGAGGGAGGTCCTTTCAGACTATACCAAGCTTGTCTACCAAGTATTCAAACTTTACACAAGACAAGGCTTAGTCAACACATCTTCAACCTCCTCATTTGTGCCAACATATTGGAGATTTACAACTCAACTCTCCACCATATCACAAATGTAGAGATACCGTATTTCTATGTGTTTCAATTTATCATGGGCACATGGTTCTCCGTCATCTTTATAGAAATATGGTTATCACATAGAATCATGATGGCTTCCATCTCTAGATCGAATAGAATCGCCAACAACTTCTGAATCCATATGGTTTCACAACTGGAAGAACATGCAACAATGCATTCCGCTTCTGCCGTGTTGAGAGAAATACTAGATTTCTTCCTACTTTGCCATGAAATCATGGCTAACCCCAGACTGAAACACCATCCTAAAGTGCTCTTTCTATAAGAAACACTTCCATCCCAATCTGAAGTCCAACGTACCCTTAAGGTATCTCATCACATGTTTTGAAGCAACGAGGTGAACACGTCTGGGATAGACTCAAGGTGTTCATAACAAAACATATATCTAGCCTAGTATTCATTAGATACATCAATGATTCAATGATCTGTCTATACATCGTAGCATCAACCAATTCTGATGAATTACCAACCATGAGCTTCAACTTTGTTTCCATGGGTGTATTCATGGATTTACATTCCAACATGTCAAACCTCTTCAATATTTCAACGAAACACTTCCCTTTCTTAAGGAAGATATTCTCTGGGCTCTGCCAAACTTCGAGAACTAAGAAATAATGAATTAGGTCTTTCATCTCAAACTTTGTAGCGAGCTTCTTCTTGCAATATGTGATGAAATTTTCTAAAACTTCTAGAATTGGCATGTATACAATGGATGTAGGTATAGAAGCTTGTAGGATCATGTAGGAGTATGTAGAATTATAATAAATGGAATGGTTGTAGGTTGATAAGTTTGTACAAAATTTGCATTGGATTTCCATGAATAGAGGATGTCAAAATTTTCAACAAATGTCGAGTTTGAAAAAATGTGATCAATATTCTATGTTGTCATAATTTTTCATTGGGTCCATTGCATACGAATTTTTCAAGTGATATTTTAGATACTCCTTGGATTAATCGTTATATCCCTTTCCTTGATGATTGGCATATTGAACCCAACAATTTATCCTTGATATCTTGATATTGAAAAGGCTTATGATCATGAAACATTAATCATTACCTAAAAAATAATAATAGAAATATGTTTCTCACATAACCTTTTCTTCTTGTAGTATTTTCTTGATTAATGTTATACCACAATTTGCCACATCATTGCATTTGTGGCATGGCTTAGTCCTTTTCCCTAGATTGCAAATCTAAATCCCATCATCCTATTTTGATTATCATTGATGGCAGGTGTGATTTTCATTGATGGCAAGATCAGAGTATGCAACGATGGAAAAACAGAGACAACGAAAGCATGGGAGGAGAAGTGACAGTGATCTTTGGATCCCATTGAGAATTCCTGATGAACGTCAGATATGAGCCTGAAGTTCGACCGGCGTTGGATCCAGGAGAACTTGCACGTTCATTAAAGAGCCAGGTGAAGCGGGGTTACGAAATCCCGAAGGAAGGAGGACAATTTTGGATATCAGGAGTTGGAAGAGTCAAGACTCTTCATCATCAGGAGTCCCGGAATCATGAAATGCGAAACCCCGAAAACCCAAAACCCAAAATAGGCACACCAACAAAGAATTTTGTATACCAGGAAATAACTCCATTTTGGGGTCCCGGATACTAGGAGTTGAAGTGTCGAAACACTTCATCATAGGAGTGTTGAAATGCCAAATCGCCGAAATGTGAAACGCTGAAATCCTGAAATAGGCACACCAACAAAGAGCTTCGTAGATCGGGAAATAACTCCATTTCGGAGTCCCGAATACCAGGAGTTGAAGTGTCGAAACACTTCACCACAAAAGTGTTGAAATGTTGAATCGCCGAAATGTGAAACAACGAAATACCGAATCTTTGATCCGACTCCATTTTGGAACTTCAGATACTGGGAGTTGGAGGATTTAAGGACCGAGACTCTTCACCACAGGATTCCAAAAATGGTGAAATGCGAAACGCCAAAATGCTGTTGATTCAACTCCATTTCATAGTTTCGGATCCCGGGACTTGGAGTTGTCAAGAACTCTCACATCAAGAATGTTGAAATCATGATATGCGAAATCAAAAAGATATCTGGACCGTCGAATCATCAAGAGTGTGGACCATTGATCCGACTCCATTTCGGAGGTTTGGATACCAGGAGTTGGAAGAGTCAAGAGTTGAGACTCTTCATCAAAGGAGTCCCAAAATTCCGAAATGCGAAATGTCGAAATGAAAAATGTGAAAACACCTTTTTGGTGTAAGCCTTGGTCACCATCAGAGGTCACATCATCGAAGAGCTGTGGAGAAGAGCTCAATGAGACAAGCTCCATTTCAGATTTTGGGACATGGAGAATCGAGACTCTTCACCACAAGAATGTCGAAATTCTGAAATGCCGAAATGCGAAATAAATGCAAGATCCTACGGATCCAATCCAACGGTGCAGGTGAATTTAAGTATGATCGGAGAGCTATTGTTGCACTTCGGAGTGTAACTGCTAGAAACGACTGTTGGCTTCTACCAGAGGGATGAAACAAGCCTTAGTGTGTTCGCCAAAGAAGATGAAGAGGCTTAAGGAATCTTCCGGTGGAAGGAAGACTATTCTTAGAAGTGATTGACATATGGAAGAGTGTTGAAGCCTGTAACTGCAACAGAGAGGATCAGCTCGACTTTGATAGAGAAGATGAAGAGTCTCAATTGTGAGACAGGCTAAGGAATCTCATCATAACACCCAGTGATGATGGATGCATGGGTTTAGCTTCCATAGAAGCTGAAGAGTTGCCATGATGATTAGGTAGAGCACTCGACATGGAGAGAGCATGCAGAAGCATGGCGAGATAGCATGCACAAGGTGCATAGAGACTATAAGTATGGATAACAAAGAAGAGATGCAGTGGTTGTTGTTCATTGTGATCAAGGAGTGTAGAAGGAGGAGTGTGCAACAGCGGAAACACGGAGAAGAGGAATGGTGCATTGAATGGACATGGCACACAGAGCATAAAAGGTAGAGGCACATAAAGTGCAAGGGAGGTGTATAGAAAGATAGTGAGGTAGTAAATGAAGGCTGAGGTGCTCTTGTAGAGAAAAACAGAAGATCAAAAAAAAAAACCCGCAAGAAGATGCAGATAGAGAAACACTGATACAGGAGAGCAGAGTAGCATAGCAGAACAATGATAAGCCTGGTAAGCCAATGATAAATATTGTATCACAGTGATAAATGTATATATAGGAAACTTTATATGTTAGGGTGGAAGGGAGGTGCTAGGGAGGACTGTTGTCCTCAGAGGTGCTAGGTGGGACTGTTGTCCTCAGAGGTTATAGTGGGTTCTTGAACACAGGGGTTTGTAGCTTCCATTTGGTTGCATATGCCAGAGAAACCAGGGTGGCAGGGTGGTGCAAGGGAGAACTGTTGTTCTTTGTTATACAGGTTGGTGCCTGTGTGACTGGAAGTTGGTGCTTCCATCCAGTTGGTGCTGGAAAACTTAGGGAGTTGGTGCTTCCTTCTAGTGGGTGCTAGAAAAACTAGGGAGTTGGTGCTTCCTTATAGTTGGTGCTAGAGAATCCAGAGAGTTGGTGCTCTCAGCAAGAAGCAGCTTGAAAAATAGAGGTTGTAGCCTCATTATGAGTTGGTGCTCATATGTATGATAATGTAAAGAATGTAAAGATTACTTATCATATAAAGAAGAATAGGTTTTTACACTGCATGGGTTTCCTCAGGAAATATCTTTCTCTGTGTATTTCATATGTGTGACTGATGCTGAATGTTCTATTTCTTACTTCCCTGCATTATTGTGACTGTCATTAAATGTTGTGTAAAGAGTTTAAAATAAACATAATTGTTTAAGCCCAGTAACAACTGATTCACTTCCCCCCTCTCAGTTGTCCAACAATCGGTATCAGAGCCGGCCCCTTTTATCTAAGGGTAGATCCTAGAGCTTAAACATGTCAAGCCATGAAGGAAATTCAACCAATAAAGCCCCTTTGTTCAATGGAACAAACTTTGCCTTGTGGAAAGTTAGAATGAGAACCTACATAATGGCTTTAAGTGCAGATGTCTGGGATGTGGTAGATATTGGTTATGTAAAGCCAGTTGTACTAGCTAATAAGGATGACAAGCTAGAATTTAGCTTCAACGCTAAGGCTATGAATGCTATCTTGAGTGGGCTTGC
Organism: Picea sitchensis; assembly: GCA_010110895.2. NCBI lineage: Eukaryota > Viridiplantae > Streptophyta > Pinopsida > Pinales > Pinaceae > Picea > Picea sitchensis. The sequence goes on along the minus strand of SNQJ01S0166125.1, from coordinate 29,715 downwards.
AAAAGCAGAATTCATAAAAGTTATGCACCTAGGAACTTACAAAGAAATGTGGGACAAACTCATTAGTAGTTATGAAGGTAATGAGAAGGTAAAGAATGCCAAGCTTCAAACCTACAGAATATAGTTTGAACAGCTGAAGATGAAGGAAGATGAAACTATTGGAAAATACTTTCTGAGAGTAGAAGAAATGGTAAATGCAATGAAATCACTTGGTGAGAAAATGTAGGAACCTTCTTTAGTTCATAAAATTTTGAGATCTCTACCAGATAGGTTCAACCTGAAGGTGTCTGCTATTGAAGAACTTAATTATCTAAAAACCTTGGAGTTTGATCAACTTCTAGGAACATTGACTGCATATGAAATGAGAATAGTTAAAGATAAACCCACCTCCAGAGAAGCATCATTTAAGGCAAACGAGAATGAGGATTCAGAGCTTGATGAAATTGAATCAAAATTTGTGAAGAGACTGAAGAAGGGATCAGGAAAATACAAAGGTAAACTGCCTTTCAAATGTTTCAACTATGGTAGGATAGATCATTTTGCAAATAAATGTCCCCACAAAAGAAAGGATCAGACATGTGATGATGAGGAAAAGCACAAACACATAAATTTCTTTAAAGAGAATAACTTTAAGAAGAAACGTCTTTGTGTAAACAATGATGATGATCCTTCAGATGATGAAGACAATGACTCCACTATTGAAGATAAACTAAATGACTTCATACTTATGGCCAAAGAGGATTATGATAATATAAGCACAGGAAGTGATGCTAAAGAAGAAGTTGTGGTTGACATAGAAGGAGAACTGATCAGTGCACTAGAAGAGATTGACAGACTAAGAATTAAGAATAGAAATCAAAGACAATTGTTGATATAGTTCAAGAAAGATAGTAAAGAACCTGATGAAGACCTTGTCCTACTAAAAGAAGAATTAGAAGAGGCAAAGAAAATTGAAGACATTCTGAAACAATAGTTATCAGAAAAGAAGGCAAGATGTGAAGCCTTAGAACAAGAAGTAGTGAAAACTAGGAAAGAGATGGAGAAGTTTCAAGCCTTGTATAATCAAA
>SNQJ01S0166125.1:10538-28638 GCA_010110895.2 Picea sitchensis | reverse complement strand
TCCCAAGAACTCCACAACAAAATGGAGTAGTTGAGAGGAAAAACAGAACAGTGCAGGAAATGGCCAGGTCAATGATGAATGAGAAGAACATTGGTCAAACCTACTGGGTAGAAGAAATACACACAACAATCCATGTTCTTAACAAAGCCCACCTCAGACCATAAATTGACAAGACACCTTATGAACTGTGGTATGGGAGACATGCCTCAATCAAACACTTCAAAGTCTTTGGGAGTAAATGTTACATAAAGAATAATGATGAGAACCTTGGAAAATATGATGACATGGCTGATGAAGGTATCTTCTTGGGATATGCTACAAACAGTAAAGGATATAGATGCTATAATAAGAGGCTGCATAAAATGGTTGACTGTATTGACATAAAAGTTGATGAAGGAATTCCAGCAAGAGAGGTGTACAATAATGAGTCTTCTACAGAGGACACAACTAAAGCTGAAGATGAACATGTACAAGAATCAGAAAATGAAGATTCTGAATCATATGAAGACACAGATACTCAGACAGACTCAAATCAGTAAGCAACTTCAAATTCCTCCTCCAAAATCACTCAAAAGAATCATCCTGCAAGTCAGATAATTGTTGAAAAAGACAAAGGTGTACAAACTAGGAGAAAGATAATCAAAAATATCGAGAAATCACATATAACTTTCATATCCATGCTGGAACCCAAGAATTTTAATGAAGCTAGCAAAGATGACCATTGGGTTAAAGCAATGAATGATGAACTTGATCAGATTGAGAAAAACAATACGTGGGAGATGGTTCATAGACCGGAAGGTAAAAATATCATTGGTTCCAAATGGATCTTTAAGAATAAGTTGAATGAGCAGGGACAAGTTGTCAGGAACAAAGCAAGATTGGTTTGTAAAGGCTATGCTCAAATATAAGGACTGGATTTTGATGAAACATTTGTGCCCGTAGCAAGGTTAGAAGCTATCATAATATTTCTTGCCTATGCTTGTCATAAAAGGTTTAAAGTCTATCAAATGGATGTCAAGTCAGTGTTTCTAAATGGATATTTAAATGAAGAAGTCTATATGGAACAACCAAAGGGTTTCAAACTATCTGATAACCCTAAATTAGTATGCAAGCTGAATAAAGATTTATATGGGTCAAAACAAGCTCCTTGAGCTTGGCATCACAGACTGGATACGTATCTCAAAGACAAAGGGTTCAAGAGAGGAACAATTGACAACAATCTATATATCAAAACAAAGGATAATGATTTGCTCATGGTCTATGTAGATGACATCATCTTCGGATGTAATAAGGATTCCTTGGTAAAATGGTTTGCTTCTTCCATGGAGTCTAAGTTTTAAATGTATATGATAGGTGAACTGCCATTTTTTCTTGGTCTGCAAATTACTCAAAGGTATGAAGGGATGTTCATTTCTCAAGAAAAATATCTAAGATAAATGTTGAAAAGGTTTCAAATGGAAGATTCAAAACCTGTGGGTACACCTATGGTTACTGGATGCAAATTAAGCAAGGATGATGACTCACCTAATGTTGATCAAAGTTCATATAGGTCAATGACAGACAACCTATTGTACATCACAAAATCTTGCCCAGACATAATGCATGTTGTTGGAATGGTAGGAGGATACTAGTCTGCACCTAAACAGAGTCATTTGCAAGATGTCAAAAGGATATTCAGGTATCTGAAAGAAGCAATGAATTATGGTCTATGGTATCCTAGAAATCATAATTTTCAGTTAACTGCCTATTCAGATGTAGATTGGGCAAATTGTGTTGATGAGAGAAAAAGAACCAGTAGAGGAGCATTCTTCCTGGGTGGCTCATTAAGCATGGCTTAGTAAAAATCAAGGTTCCATTTCCTTATCAACTAGAGAGGCATAGTACATTGTTGTTGCTACCTGTTGCACTTGGGTATTATGGATGATGCAGACACTTGCAGACTTGGAGGTAAAATACATTGCATCGATCCTAATTCATTGTGATAACACTAGTGCCATTAGTGTGTCTAAGAATCCTGTATTCCACCCCAACACCAAGCATATTCCCATAAAATACCATTTTCTAAGAGAGAAGGTCACCAATCAGGTTGTTCAAGTCCATTACATTCCAACCACAGAACAAATTGCAAACATATTTACTAAACCACTAGCCAAGACACCATTTTAACATCTCTGACAGAAGCTGGGTGTCATACTGTCTCACACCTAAGAGAGTCCATCCTGTTAGGGGGAGTTTTATATTGATTGAATATCTGATACCTCCTAAAATTTCTACAACATCTCAGGGGGAGCATGTTTTCTTTGACATTGATGTTAAAGGGGGAGAAAAAGGAGTGGTCCAGACCAGATGCTACAGTTGGAGGTCCAAATAGATTAGTGCAATCATTCAAGGTTGCCATCAATGCCAAAGGGGGAGATTGTTGTGATTATCATTGATGGCAGGTGTGATTGTCATTGATGGCAAGATCAGAGTATGCAATGATGGAAAAACAGGGACAACAAAAGCCCGGGAGGAGAAGCGACAGTGATCTTTGGATCCCATTGAGAATTCCCGATGAACATCATATCTGAGCCCAAAGTCTGACCGGTGTTGGATCCAGGAGAACTTGCAAATTTGTTAAAGAGCCAGGTGAAGCGGGGTTACAAAATCCTGAAGGCAGGAGAAGAGTTTCAGATACCGGGAGTTGGAAGAGTTAAGACTCTTTGTCATCAGGAGTCTCAGAATCGCAAAATGTGAAACCCCGAAAACCAGAAACGCGAAATAGGCACACCAACAAAGAATTTTGCAGACCGAGAAATAACTCGATTTCGGGGTCCCAGATATCGGGAGTTGAAGTGTCGAAACACTTCATCACAGTAGTGCCAAAATGTCGAATCGCTGAAATGTGAAACGTCAAAATCCCAAAATAGGCACACCAACAAAGAGCTTCACAGACCGGGAAATAACTCCATTTCGGAGTCCCGGATACTGGGAGTTGAAGTGTCGAAACACTTCACCACGAAAGTGTCGAAATGTCGAATCACCAAAATGTGAAACAACGAAATACCGGATCTTTGATCCGACTCCATTTCGAAACTTCGGATACCGGGAGTTGGAGGAGTTAAGTGCCAAGACTCTTCACCACAGGAGTCCCGAAACAGCAACATGCGAAACACCAAAATGATGTTGATCTAACTCCATTTCGGAGTTTTGGATACTGGGACTTGGATTTGTCAAGAAATCTCACATCAAGAATGCCGAAATCACGATATGCGAAATCATGAAGAGATCTGGATCGTCGAATCATCAAGAGTGTGGACCATTGATCCGAATCCATTTTGGAGGTTCGGATAAAGGGAGTTGGAAGAGTCAAGAGTTGAGACTCTTCATCAAAGGAGTCCCAAAATTACGAAATGCGAAATGTGAAAACACCTTTTTGGTGTAAGCCTTGGTCATCACTGGAGGTTGATGCAAGAGCATCGCCAACATCAAGTGAGCCAGCGCGGAAGCAAAGACAGCTGGACAAGCCAGCGCAAATTTTGAAATTTCCTTGAAGTTGATGCACAATCTTAAATGAAGTCATTAAGAAGAAGCGCAGTTGTATAATGTAAACGGACCTTGAGCGATTGCTCTCGTCCTTAGTAGATAGAAGGCATTTATAGGAGTTAATGCAAGTAGGTAGAATTCAATTCTAGATTAGACAGTTTTAGAAGGAAAGAGGGAAACGGGATATAGACACCCTCATTGTGTATTGTAACATTATTGAAGCATGAATAGAGAAGAGAGCATAAGGGATAGAAACAGAGAGCTGTAGCAGACTCCATGTACAAAAGTTCTAAATTTATATAAAGAAAGTTGTGATTCAGACTCATGGTGTTCACATATTCTCTGTGTATGCATCTTTAAATGATTATGTTCATGAAGGGCTTATTCTTTCTATCATGCAGTTGCTTTTATGCTATGTATGAATAATTTCTTGTTGAATGTTTTGAAATCTGAGAGAGGAAGAGTAAGGAGGATGAGTTTCAATTGTTTCTCTATCTGAGCAAGATTCCTGCAAGGAGTGCAGTTGAATTGTCCGCAAGGAGTGCATCGACAAGGGGTTTAGAGGGTTGTCTCTAAAATCTCAGGAGAGATAGCTTTTGTTCTCATTTCCTCATAGTGCAGTTGGGTACAGGAGTCGTGCAAGGAGTGTGCAAGCCAAGGAGAGTAACAGGGTTGTGAACCTGAGAAAAATATCGTAGGATTGCTGCTGCAGGTGTGTGCAGAAGTTGAAGTATTCAACATTTGAAAGTATCTGAAGGTTGCTGCAAGGAGTGCGCGAAAGAATCTTCTTTAAACCTCAGAGTTGTGAGAAAACTCAGGAGGGATAAGGCCTTCTAATCCATTTAAGGATAGTGCAGAGAAGTTGCGACTGGAAGTATTAAGAAAGGCGTCGTAAGTTTGCGCCGTGGCGGAGAAGTTGGGGAGGAACACTCACATCATTCGGAGAAATTATCAAAGGGAAGAGACCAACGGTCAAGAATTTGGAGGGAGGATTAGCGAAATCCCGCCAGCCGTCAGATCTACCAGATAAGCGAGGAGGTTACGGTTGCGTCCAGAGTTCAAGATCAGGAGGTTATGGGCTGTCGGATCTTCATAGAGATATTCGTCAGCCGTTGGATTGACCAGGAGTTGCACAAAGTTTAAGCTTCGTGAACGGGAGGAGGAAAGTTCCGACGAGAGGAGTGGCCATCAGAATTTTGGCATTCGTGAAATCGGGAGTCACGAGGACGAGTGATCGGGAATTTTCATAGTGAAAATCCCAGAATCAATCTAAGCCGTCCATCTTATGGAGACAGGTGGCGATAATCGAGCGCCCATCGCCATTTCAGCGACCGGGGTTTTAAGTTGTCAAAGAAATTGTGTCATCGGGGCATCGAAAGTATCGAAATATCGAGGTTGATTCAGGGCCACCCATATTGAGGGGATGCATGGCGAATATCTAAGTCCCAAAAAGGAAGACTCCATCGGAGTTTTGGGATTCGGCAAATTGGAAGTTCTGTGAGCAAGAGATCGGGAAAATCCATGTTGGAAACCCTGTAACGATCTGAGTCGTCCATCAGTTGGGACACGTGGGTGAGATCGGAAACCCATCAACATTTCGAATATTAAGAGGACAAGAGCCCAAGACCTTTTGAGTCCCGAAACTGCAAAAGGATCACAGCTGTAGGATCTCAGGGTGGACACGTGTCGTGTGATCATCTAAATCGGGGATTCGGTCATCGGGACTCACATAAGTGAGTGTTTCGGATTTGCAGTTGGCGAAGTCTGAGATTTAATTCGAACCGTCCATCCACTTGGGATGCATGTTGGAAATTCGAGGAAAGTCGGGGATCGACATTTCGTGAATCTTGAAGACAAGGAGGACTTGCAATTCAGAATCACGAAGTTTGATTTTTCGAAAAGAGGAGAGCTCTGTGTGGGACCCAACTGACATCATCTCGTCATAACGAGGCATCAGGAATTTCCATGGTGAAACCCCCAAAGCGGTGAGGACTGTCCATCTTTGAGGACGCGTGGTCGAGATCGAAGCTTTCAGGAAATTTCCCGAAAGGAAGAGTCATTAATCGGAAAACCGATAATCGGGAAATCATGGATTCCGTGGATAAGAGGTTTAATACATTTCGACATTTGAAACCCCGAATCCCGATAAGAGGTATGACTGCGGTCATATAAGAGGAGGTCGCATGGACTAGGGGCATAGCCAGGAGGGGCTAAAGCACAAAGGGAGCGCATCGGGATATCGGAGATCGGGAATTCGAGGAAGCAAGGGTTCGTGACATCGGGGATTGGAAAACCCCGAAACCTGATAGTGAATTTATGTTGTGAATGTAGAAGGGATCAGGCCTAAAGGCTGTAAGGTGACGAAAAAGACCTGTGGGCCAAATTTAAATAAAGATTCCAGGGGAGAATCGAAAGAGCCACTCCAGCTCAAGGGTGAACTTTGAACGATCCTTAAATATCGGGAGGTCAGCGCAGAGGCCTTTTTCCGAGGCAAGGGGTGGCAGCTGCGTCAGTTTGGTTTCAGAGCACAAAAATGTTCTTTGCTTTCTATAGCAGAGAAGAAGAAAATTCATCATGTCGCCTAGAAGAAGAGATAGACAACCACCCAATCCTGAAGAGGATAGGGAAATGTCGAGAAGAAGAGGTAGACAGATGCAAAATCCAGAAATGGAGAGAGAGATGCGTGATCTGCCAGCCAGACTCGAAGACATGGAGACAGTGCAAAGATGCACAGTCAGTGTTGGGGATCTAAGTGATTCTGAAAGTGAAGTTGAGACTGAACAAGAAGAAGAAATTGTAGCCGAAGATGCATCAAACGAACATTTGATCAGAGATATTGCAAGAATGGGTGCAAGAGCGAAAATGGACATTCCAGTTTATGAGGGAAACTTGGATGCAGAGGAGCTTCTATATTGTATTAGAGCTCTAGACACATAGTTTGACTATGAATATGTCAAAGAAGACAAGAAAGTCAAGCATGTTGTCACACGGTTGAAGGGACATGCAGCATTGTGGTGGGATGAACTGCAAGCTAACAGACGTTGCAAGGGAAAGCATAAAATCAAGAGCTGGGACAGGATGATTGCAAAGATGAAGGCAAAATTCATCCCCAGGGATTATCAAATTACTCTGTTCAGAAGAATGCAGAACCTAAGATAGAAGCTGATGACATTGAAAGAATATACTGAGGAATTCTACAAACTGAACATCAGGGCAGGTCATCGAGAGAGCGATGATGAAAAAGTTGCCAGATACATGAATGGCCTGAGGTATGACATTCAATATGATATGAGGATGGTAACCATCTGAACGGTGGAATATTCTTATCAAATGGATCTAAAGGTTGAAGAGAAGATGAGCCGAAAGAAGGGTTAGAGAGGCAGAGGCAGAAGTCAAGCCAGGGGAAAATCAGTTGTCCAAGATAAAAATCATAAGCCCAAGGAAGACTGGAAGAAACCTCAGACTCGAACAGAGAGGGGTGGAAGTTCACAGCAAGGACAACATACTGAGCAGAGAGGAGGATATGATGATAATAATACTTTTCCTCGTACTAGAGGTAGAGGAAGAGGAAGAGGTGGAGTGATAAAATGCTTCACATGTGGAAAGAATGGGCACAAGTCTTATGAGTGTCCTGATAAAAAGAAAGAGGGTGGGGAGACTCACATCGTTGAAGCTCAAGGGAGAAATGTTGAAGCGGAGGATGTTGAAGGTGGGAGATCACTGATGATGAGAAAGGTTCTTTTGACACCAAAAAAGGAGGTGGAGAGTTCAGTCCAGAGAAATAGACTTTTTCGGACTACTTGCAAAACCAAGGAGAGGGTATGCAAGGTCATTGTGGACAATGGAAGCACAAATAATCTCATTTCTACGGAGATGGTAGAAAAGCTGGAGCTGGAGATGATTGAACATCCAAGTCCATATAAAGTTTCATGGCTACAAAAGGGACATCAGGTAAATGTCACTAAACAATGTTTAGTTGAGTTTAAGATAGGAGGATATAATGATAAAATACTTTGTGATGTTATTCCCATGGATGTTTGTCATTTATTGCTGGGTAGACCATGGTAATACGATAGAAATGTGATTCACGATGGGAAGATGAACACATACACCCTAGAAAAGAATGGGAGAACTCATATGTTGCTTCCAATCAAAGATAAGGAGGTGAAGCCGGAAGTGAGAAACACAGTACTTCTCATGAGTGGGAAGGAACTTCTTACATAGATGAAGAAGAAGGAGGATCCACAGTTCATTCTGGTCAGAAAACTGAAGATTGTTTTGACTAGCACAAGAGTGGATGATTTACCATAAGAAATTCAGGAACTGCTGGAAGAGTTCGTTGATATAGTGGTGGATGAATTACCTCATTCGTTTCCACCGATCATAAGTGTGAGTCATCATATTGATCTCATACCAGGAGATAATTTTCCAAATAAAGCCGCGTATAGATTAACGTTGCAAGGAATAAAGAAGTAAAAAGACAAGTCCAGGATTTGCTGGACAAAGGTTTGGTTAGAGAAAGCTTGAGTCGATGTGTTGTTCCAACAGTACTCAGTTCGAAGAAAGACGGAGGCTGGAGGATGTGTACTGATTCAAGAGCCATTAACAAGATAACCATCAGGTACATATTTCCATTGCCGAGGATGGATGATCTGATGGATTTCTTAAGTGGAGAAAAATATTTTTCAAAGATTGATTTGAAAAACGGTTATCACCAGATTCGCATGAGAGAAGGTGATGAATGGAAGACAACATTCAAAACAAATGAAGGGTTGTATGAATGGCTTGTTATGTTGTTTGGCTTAACAAATGCGCCAAGTACCTTTATGAGGTTGATGAACGAAGTCCTGAGGGAGTTCATTGGAAAATTTGTCATTGTGTATTTAGATGACATACTATTTTTCAGTAAAATAGTAGTGGAGCATTTGAAGCATTTGGCTACAGTGATGAAGAGATTACAGCAAGAGAAGCTGCTCATAAACATGAAGAAATCCTCTTTCATGAAGACATAACTCATTTACTTGGGATTTTTTATTTCTGCAGACAAATTGAGGATGGATCCAGATAAGGTGGAAGTGACCAAGAATTGGGCATCACCGAAGAACATATTTGAGGTGAGAAGTTTTCATGGATTAGCTAGTTTCTACCGAAAGTTCATTAGGAATTTCAGTGGAATTAGTGCACCGATGATGGACATAGTGAAGAAAAGACATAAATCTTTTCACTGGACAGAAGAGATTGAGAAGAGTTTTAATCTGTTGAAGAGGAAAATTACGGAACAACCAATTCTGGTGTTGCCAGATTTCCAAAAGACATTTCAAGTGAAATGTGACGCAAGTGGATTTGCAATAGGGGCAGTCTTGAGTCAAGAAGACAATCCAATAGCATACTTCAGCGAGAAACTGAATGAAGCAATAGTGAAATACTCCACTTATGATAAGGAGTTTTATGCTATTGTACAGACATTAAAGAAATGGAGACATTACTTAATTCCCAAAGAGTTTGTCTTATACAGTGACAATCATGCACTGCAGTTTGTGATTCAATAGGAAAAGTTGAATCAGAGACATGTAAAATGGGTGGAATACATGCAAAATTTCACTTTTGTAATTAAACATATTTCAGGTACTGCTAACAAAGTTGTTGATGCTTTGAGAAGGAAGTGTTTGTTGTTGCAAGAGTTCCGAGTCAAAACGTTGGGTTTTGATGATCTCAGGGACTTGTACGCAGCTAACCCAGATTTTCAAGAGGTATACGAAGCAACTGAGAATCCATTTCTTAGATATAGGAGCCAATGGATAGAATACATGATCCAGGAAAGATTGTTGTTTAAGGGCAGTCAGCTTTGTATTCCAAAATGCTCCATGAGGGAGAATCTGTTGAAGGAAAAACACAATGGAGGATTGGCAGGACACTTTGGTCACGAAAAGATGTTCGCAAAGTTGAACGAGTCATATTTTTGGCCGAGAATGCGAGAAGACATCAAGAGGTTCGTGGATAGATGCAGAATTTGCCAGCATTCGAAGGGAAGAAAACAGAATGCAGGGTTTTATCAACCATTGCCCATACCAGAGAGGCCGTGGGATGCAATCATCATGGATTTTATGTTGGGGTTGCTAAGAACACAAAGAGGTTGTGATTCAATCTTTGTGTTGGTGGATAGATTTTCCAAGATGGCACACTTCATTCCATGTCAGAAAACCAGTGATGCAACTCACATTGCGAACCTGTTTTTCAAGGAGGTCATTCGACTTCATGGTTTTCCAAGGAGTATAGTTTCATATCGAGATACTAAGTTCATAGGGAATTTTTGGAGGACATTATGGAATAAGATGGGAACTAACTTGTCTTTTAGTTCATATTATCATCCTCAGACGGATGTGCAGACAGAAGTAGTGAACAAAAGTCTGGGAGACTTGTTGAGAAGCCTGGTGACAGAACACCACAGCCAGTGGGACAATATATTACCACAGGCAGAGTTTGTGTATAATGACTCAATCAATAGGAGCACAGGGAAAAGTCCATTTCAGGTTGTCTATGGCATGCAGCCGAGGGGAATTTCTGAATTGAGAGATTCTGAACAGAATGCGACTAGAAGTGCTAGTGCAGAAGATTTCGCAGAGGCAATGAAGAAACTTCACAGCCAGGTGAAGGAGCATTTACAGAATTCAAGCCAGGAGTATAAGCGTAGAGCAGATCAACATAGAAGACAACTTCAATTCAAAGTGGGTGACTTGATTCTGGTACATTTGAGGAAAGAAAGGTTCCCGAGAGGAACATATAATAAATTGAAGATGAAGAAAATCAGGCCATGTAGGGTCTTGAAGAAATTTGGGGCAAATGCTTATGAGATTGAATTACCTGATGGGATCAGAATTTCTCTAATATTCAATGTCTCGGATCTGTACCCATACAAATCTGAGGAAGCAGGAACAAGTGATGAATAGTTAGAGGTTCAGTGGAAAAAGCAGATGCCAGTTGCAGAGAATCCACAAATGGAAATCATACTGGATAAAAGGATCAGCAAGAAGACCAGAAGGAAGGAATACTTTGAATATCTGGTCAAATGGAAAGACCATCCAGTTGAAGATGCCAGCTGGGAAAGCAAAGCAGAGATTCAGAAGCATGGACAGACCGTGCGAGAGCCCATGGATAGGAGCCCATGAAAATTTTCAAGCGAGGGAGTATGATGCAGGAGCATCGCCAACATCAAGAGAGCCAGCGCAGAAGCAAAGACAGCTGGACAAGCTAGTGGAAATTTTGAAATTTCCTTGAAGTTGATGCGCAATCTTAAATGAATTCATTAAGAAGAAGCGCAGTTGTATAATGTAAACAGACCTTGAGTGATTACTCTCGTCCTTAGTATATAGAAGGCATTTATAGGAGTTAATGCAAGTAGGTAGAATTCAATTCTAGATTAGACAGTTTTAAAAGGAAAGAGGGAAACGGGATATAGACACCCTCATTGTGTATTGTAACATTATTGAAGCATGAATAGAGAAGAGAGAATAAGGGATAGAAACAAAGAGTTGTAGCAGATTCCATGTACAGAAGCTCTGAATTTATATAAAGAAAGTTGTGATTCAGACTCATGGTGTTCACATATTCTCTGTGTATGCATCTTTAAATGATTATGTTCATGAAGGGCTTATTCTTTCTATCATGCAGTTGCTTTTATGCTATGTATGAATGATTTCTTGTTGAATGTTTTGAAATCTGAGAGAGGAAGAGTAAGGAGGATGAGTTTCAATTGTTTCTCTATCTGAGCAAGATTCCTGCAAGGAGTGCAGTTGAATTGTTCGTAAGGAGTGCGTCGACAAGGGGTTCAGAGGGTTGTCTCTAAAAGCTTGTTGATGGGCGAAATTGACCGTCCATCAACTGGGAGAGTGGAACCGGTCCGAGGTTGTCTAATAACCCAAGCCGTTTGGGATGAACCACCCTGACAGGTTTAGCGGCTCCGTTAGACGATCTAAGTCCTAAGGAAACAAAAGAAAACTACTCTAAACTAACTAATCTAAATAAACAAACTAAAAAACTAATCTAACTATTAACTAAAACTAACTATTAAATACTATGCTACCTCTAAGAAAAAAAAATCTAACTAGTAACAGAAATAAATCTTATTCACAAATGTACAATGTTTACAATTTACAGATTTGAATGAAAACCTGAAAAACTCATTTATATTCTGTCCTAAGACAGCGAGAGCTATTGTTTTTTATTTTTATAATTTTATCAAAAAGAAATAAACTGAAAACTAACTAAATAAGCAACTAAAATAATAACTTTAACTACAAATCTAAACTACATATATCTAACTAAACTACTTAAATTATACTAACAAATTAACTATCAAATAAATATCAAACTAACCTGAAGAAATGCTCCAGATTTGTCCTGTATGATGATTGTCTTAGCTGATCGAAGGGAGGAAACCCGCAACGAATTATCCAGGAGCTTCTCGTAAACAAAAGCTGCAGTGCTCTTCAAATATGATTACAAGACAAACACTACATAAAAACTACAACAATATTATGATTTATAAATCTTCACAGTTAGATAAACCTGTATGCAAAGATCTATACGAAATGATTCAATTAACGAAGAAGAGAAATTTGTGATTCCTTAATTGAAACCAAGTAATTGCTGTACTTTTAAATAATGAAAGAGATCAGATATGGATAACACATTAATCAAATCATATCATCCTGCAATAGATTATGATAGCTAAAGTAGTCTATAATCAACTGCAAACTGACATGCATAAAACTTGAAACAAAAGTTTGATATATTGAAAGAGAAAGATGTTACAAGACATCAACTCTCGTCTTAGTTTGTATCAGAAATCCATGGCCTGGTTCTCCCACAAGTGAGGATGATTCTTATTACAAAAAATAATAAGTATTTAAAGACCTTCCACAGGGTAAAACATCCCTGTGGAAGTTATCAAAACTGTTTACAGAAAATCTGGGAAAATATCCCAAGTTTGTATTTCTAACTCAAACTAACAACTTAAAAAATGAAACTATATCACACAAATATCTCCTAGACTGCCACAGCATATCCAATGCAATTCAAATGTACCTGAAAGAGGTAAAAAATGGACAAGTTAAGAGGATATTTTGCTGATGAAATTGATAAAAAATCTAATTCTAAAGACTAGCTACAGAATCTTGTGATTCTGTAGCTGGTCTAAATCAAACACAGAATCACATTAAAAATCAGTTCGAATCTTAGAAAATACATTCAAACTATCAAAAGATATTTGATTGCTAAAAGCCTCATTCAAATCGACACTTATATGCAAATTAAACAAACTAAATCAAATGATATTAGAAATATCTATATTCTGTTTAATTCGTTATGACTAACTCGGGTAAACAACATCGTATTGGATAACTGAACAGTAATCAAATCATTTTCATAACCAATCGAAATCAACAGGAATATATGCTTCAGCTATCCACAGATCACTTTGAATCCAAACCAAATCAACAAGATCATTTTCTCAAATTGATCGCACTATATTAAACATAACAAACGATCCTTCCTATTAGCGAATCAAATCAAAATTGGTGTGTAAATCATCACAAATGAAATCATAATGAAATTAATCGGTTGATAACAGGATCTGTGAGAGTTGTCTAATCGTTTGTTATTGTTAATTGAGGCAGACAAAATCAATTGATACTTCACGAAATCATCACTCGAATTCATTTCCAAAACGAACTTTTAGCCGAACTTTCTCATCCGACTTCACTAGAGATGGAATCAAAACCAAAAGAGCAACACCAAATCTACTTTCGATATCAATCTAACTCAAAACAGGCAATCGTTCTAATTCAAGACATGCATTAATCAAACCAAAATGAATCGAGACATTTTGTGTTTGTTACAGCTGTTATGAATCACAAGTCCACGATTATAGCAAGTAGATCTTTAGTATCGGTCAAAGATAATTAAAATCCAATAGAGAATACCAATTCAATACAGAACAAAATCATTTTGAGTTCACTAGGAGCGAACAAAAACTAATTAAATCATACCAAATCGACTATCAACAGAAATTGATTGACAAACAAACAAAACCGAATCAAAGTCAATGAATTGCTAAAACTAGGCATGGCAAATCGCATAACCAAATCATATGTACATTTCATTTTGGCAAACTGAACCTACTATACAGGATCCACACATAACCATTTTGATAACTGAACTATGACACAATCATTTCAAACAATGGACAGAGCTATTTGAAAACCAAACTCAATTCATTATATTAATACAAACAATTGACAAAATAGAATTGATATCGAAATTCATACCTAGATGATGAGCATACAACTTGGTCATAATTGTTTGGAATTGACGAAGGCTGTAGCCGATTCGACATTCCGAAATACGATGGAACCAGTGGTTTTTTTCTTTTTGTCAATATCTTGAAGCTTATCCCTTTGGCTTGTCAACACTGCAACTTGGTTTTCCAATGATTTGATTTTGGACTGTAATAAGGGAACGTCGGTATAGTAGCATTCCAACCACACATTACATTGGTCACATGACGACTGTCTGGGCTTCGAAAATGCAGGTGAGGGTTTGTTTGAATCGCTGAGGGTTTCGTTAGGTAGCTTGATCCCTAGGTAACTAGGGTTGTTCCTTAAGCATGGAGGCAAATTAGAAACGAAGTCATAGGGTGGCTTAGAGCACAGACCTTGGGAGTAAGGGTACTCACTAGCTAGGAAGCGTTCGATGTCAGAGTATGAGTCTTCACTACGGACTATGGGATTTTGATCAATACTTGGTTTAGGTTTATTCTGGGCCAGTCTCGATATAAGTTGAGCATTCTTTTTACCTTTACCGTCGATAGTAGGGTTACCTTTAACCTTTTTACTCACAAGATTTTTTATAGCCTCAACCTTCTCTGCTAATACGTCGGGTAGGTCGATATCAGGTTTGACCAAGGGTTTGGGAGAAGGTAGAAGGGAATGAAAGGGCACAAGTGGCCTGACCTTATTCTCGCTAACCACAGACTTGTCAATTTGGACAGGCTTTGTATCAGCAAAACCATTTCAAGAAATAAAAGCTTGCCAACTATCACCGTGGAGGTTTAAATGATGAACGAAGATGAGTCTTATTAGGCCATGGTGAAACAAGCTACTGTCGACCTTCTCTCATTTAAACCTCTTAGCCATTTTATAAAGACTACACTGGAAATAAAATGGCATATTCAATGGATAACCCATGAAATTCATTAACAGTCAAAGGTGATAAAGAAAAACCAGTCCATACCGACCCTCACAGGTCACAAATTGTTTAACCACCATCAAAAGATCATGCCACCTTGGTTTAAGTGTGGAAATGGGCATACCTCTGTCACAGGATGTCACCTTCCATGAGAGGAACAATAACGACCATGGAACTTCCTCAACTTTAGAGTTTTTAAACCATCGCTGGCCCATGGCTGTTAATCCTGTGGCAGAGCTGATGAACTCTTCACTGATTTCAAGATGAATGTCACCTATCTTGGCCCTACACCCATCAAAATTCAGGGTGACCTACTGCGCAACAAACAAATTGAAACCCTTGAACCTCTGTACAAACATGATCCAACCATTATCCTCTAAATATTTTCGAGCGTTATCGAATAGTAGCAGGGTTTGACTATCGTTCGACTCAATTCGCACCACCGGTGCCATGGAGAAGAGAACACGGTAAGTGATGTGAATGAGCCAGGGTTTGAATACATCCTACGCAAGGAAAAAATGCTCAGAAGTTCACCCGATGCTAGCAGAGATGAAACAGGGATAGGGGTAAACATTAATGACATCGTGTGAAGGTGGTGGAGTTGGTTCATACATGCACGAGAGTCATATCTACAGTACAACCGTCAGCACAAATAGTTGTTCAACCCACTATTGTATAGGTTAACGATTATGCCAACCAATCAACCAATGAAATCAATGGTAAGTGTTTTTAAACATTCACGCGATCAAAAATTATGCCATAGTTTTAAAACCAAACACACAAATCGAAACCCATACCAAGTTAATGCCAAAGGTTTTGATAACACGAACTAGGTGTCATATTAAATGATATATATCAAGGGTTTAACCATAACACCTATGTGATTTTATGAAGCTAATGTGTCAAGTGAATTGATCAAAGAACATGTAAAAATAATCACCAATGCATCACAACCTCAATCACTCACATAATCAATCAAAGAATATCAAATGAGTCTAGATCAAAAGGTTTTGCCAACTGCATAATGATAAATAAAATGTAAATGCAATGGGCATATCGACAAGAACGATAACGATAATTCAGTGAAGATTTTAATGCAACTTCGAAAGACCAAGTTTTCACACTTACAGTCGTGAAAATAAAAACAAAGGTAAGTGTGCAAATGGTGCAAAGAATAAAAGTGTTGTTTTATTTGAGAATTGCGACGAAAAATTAAGGTTTGCACAACACTGGTGTAGGCAGCTTATAGGACAGTAGAAAAATGTGAATTGGATGCCAACAATGGCGACACACTGGTAGAAGCAGTTATCTCTGTCAAAAGAACAAATTCAGATTAGGAACGCAAAGATAATTCCAACTCAAAAACAAGAACAAGAAAATCATATAAACATCATCATTAACCAACTATTCCAGCAGTGTTTTAAAAGATGAAAACCGATAGCAGTCTTAAGACCAGCGAGTCACGATATTAAAGATAAAATATCCAATACTATTGACAGATCCACTGCTGCCAACAGGCGTCCATAGCCTCGACAAGGTTTCCATTTAACCCACTCTGACATTTGTATCCTGCCAAGAAGTTCCAGATCAGAATAAAGGACATTTAGAGGTTTCTTATTTGTAAATTTCCATATACCCGACATTGCTTCGCTGCCAGTGGGCCTGTTCAGTACCCCGACGAATTGTCTTGGCGTCATGCATGCATTTACCCGCTTCCAGCAGACCTGTTCAACATCCCGACAGGTTTACAAGCATTTCCCACAGTTCTATTAATGATTTATTTTGTTTTGTTTTTTCAAAGGTATATAGTTGAGCGGGGTGACACTGAAAATTATGATATTTTAACACATTTTTTTTATAGACCTCAACAAAAAAATTTAGAACTGTCCTTTATTAAGATCCAGAGATGTTTCATTTACAGAACCAACTTTCTAAGGCAGGGAGACATCTTCTGAGTCATTCCCTTAAGGAATAGGGACAGCGTAAGAATATAATAGATGATCATGACATGCTTTACTCATAGATAAAAATCAGTTAACTTCTTTCAAACAACATTTTTTTCAACACAGATGTAAATTTCATAAGTAGTTTATAATTGATGTTTAGACAAATTTTCAACAGTCATTTCAGACGAAGAATTTTCTGTTTTCTTTGTCTGACCAGTTCATAATGCAGGTATGTGTATTTCAAAAGAAAAAACTAGTAAGCATAAGGGAGAAATCAAAACACACCAGAGAAGAAAAAATTGGAAAGCAAAGAAATCCAAGCAAAAAAAACAAAAAAAACAAATTTGTACAGAAGGTGCATCTGAAAACCTCATGCAACAAATCCCTGAAAGAAGTAGAAAAAAATTGTTTGATGGGAAAGCAATCCTACTCGTGGTGTGTTGGGTTAGGGTTGATTTTAGATTTATTTATCTCTTTACTTTCCATTTAATATTTTCATGACGATACTGCGTTTTTGAAAATAAATGTTCAACTAGAAGTAAAGAGAAAAGGATCAATGGGACTTCCCTGACAATAGCCGTATTATGGTTCTCGTGGTGCACCCACTTGCGTTCATGACTGCATTATTACAAAGAGAAATAGTGAGAAATAAAACTAAAAGAAAACCTATTCCTAAACCTACCCTAACTACTAAACAAATTAGAATACTACGTGAAGTCATGTTTCCAATGTAGCCATTGGAGTAACTCCAATCCTGCAACGGAAACATAATCAAGAATTACTAATAAGAATGGTAATATATCAACAAATGATAGAAACATATCACACTTACCTTCATAATAATCATCTAAAACCAAAGTAAACATGATCTTACCATTTCCTTGGATATTCTTGTTGTACGAATCTTCCAGCCACTACACAATCTTGTCGTGATAAGGGTCATAATGGCATGGGCGAGTGTAAGTAGTATTGAAAAACTTATCAAGATCACGAAGAAATGAAATAACCATCAGCCAAGGCCGAAATGCCCCATCCTCTTAACAGTTCTCTACGTACTCATTAATTTCTTCACATGGAGGATCTAAAAGAAATATGTCACACCTACTTCCAAGATACTTGGGTAAAAATAAAGCAAGCTCAACTTTGTCTTTATTATGAAATTTTTTCATATATGAATATTCAAGCCATCCTAAGATCCTATCACAAAAATGAGGATACAAACCATGACTTTGATGAAACAAATATATCAATGGAAAGCTCATCATAGGAGGATTCGTGCATTCGATTAGATCATTGGTTTGAATGTTTCCTTCGATGTGATTGATCATTTCAAAATGTGAAGCATCAACATTAAGATTCGAGCTAAGCAAAGAACGAGTATGAAA
>SNQJ01S0166125.1:0-10528 GCA_010110895.2 Picea sitchensis | reverse complement strand
TCGGGTAATGAGAAGTTGAAAGCATGTTCCAACACAGTGATTTGGGGAGCCATGGGGGAAATTAAATACACTTAAAATAAAGGCTCCTACAAGGCCATCTTGTTAGTCGACCCTCATTCTAGCGCCATTTGTTGACGGGCGAAATTGATCGTCCGTCAACTAGGATAGTGGAACTGGTCCAGGGTTGTCTAATAACCCAAGCTGTTTGGGATGAACCACCCTGACGGGTTTAGCGGCTCCGTTATCCTATCTAAGTCCTAAGGAAACAAAAGAAAACTACTCTAAACTAACTAATCTAAATAAACTAACTATTAAAACAAACTAACAAACTAATCTAACTATCAACTAAAACTAACTATTAAATACTATGCTAACTCTAAGAAAAAAAATATCTAACTAGTAACAAAAATAAATCTTATTCACAAATGTACAATGTTTACAATTTACAGATTTGAATGAAAACCTGAAAAACTCATTTATATTCTGTCATAAGACAACGAGAGCTATTGTTTTTTATTTTTATAATTTTATGAAAAAGAAATAAACTGAAAACTAACTAAATAAGCAACTAAAACAATAACTCTAACTACAAATCTAAACTACATATATCTAACTAAACTACTTAAATTATACTAACAAATTAACTATCAAATAAATATCAAACTAACCTGAAGAAACGCTCCAGATTTGTCCTGTATGATGATTGTCTTAGCTGATCGGAGGGAGGAAACCTGCACCGAATTATCCAGGAGCTTCTCGTAAACAAAAGCTGCAGTGCTCTTCAAATATGACTACAGGACAAACAAGACATAAAAACTACAACAATCTTATGATTTATAAATCTTCACAGTTAGATAAACCTGTATGCAAAGATCTATACGAAATGATTCAATTAACGAAGAAGAGAAATCTGTGATTCATTAATTGAAACCAAGTAATTGCTGTACTTTTAAATAATGAAAGAGATCAGATATGGATAACACATTAATCAAATCATATCATCCTCCAATAGATTATGATAGCTAAAGTAGTCTATAATCAACTACAAACTGACATGCATAAAACTTGAAACAAAAGTTTGATATATTGAAAGCGAAAGCTGTTACAAGACATCAACTCTCATCTCAGTTTGTATCAGAAATCCATGGCCTAGGTCTCCCACAAGTGAGGATGATTCTTATTACAAAAAATAATAAGTATTTAAAGACCTTCCACAGGGTAAAACATCCATGTGGAAGTTATCAAAACTGTTTACAGAAAATCTGGGAAAATATCCCAAGTTTGTATTTCTAACTCAAACTAACAACTTAAAAATGAAACGGTATCACACAAATATCTCCTAGACTGCCACAGCATATCCAATGCAATTCGAATGTACCTGAAAGAGGTAAAAAATGGACAAGTTAAGAGGATATTTTGCTGATGAAATTGATAAAAAATCTAATTCTAAAGACTAGCTACAGAATCTTGCGATTCTGTAGCTGGTCTAAATCAAACACAGAATCACATTAAAAATCAATTCGAATCTTAGAAAATACATTCAAACTATCAAAAGATATTTGATTGCTAAAAGCCTCATTCAAATCGACACTTGTATGCAAATTAAACAAACTAAATCAAATGATAACAGAGATAGCTATATTCTGTTTAATTCGTTATGACTAACTCGGGTAAACAACATCGTATTGGATAACTGAATAATAATCAAATCGTTTTCATAACCAATCGAAATCAACAGGAATAGATGCTTCAGCTATCCACATATCACTTCGAATCCAAACCAAATCAGCAAGAACATTTTCTCAAATTGATCGCACTATATTAAACATAACAAATGATCCATGCTATTAGCGAATCAAATCAAAACTGGTGTGTAAATCATCACAAATGAAATCATAATGAAGTTAATCGGTTGATAACAGGATCTGTGAGAGTTGTCCAATCGTTTGTTATTGCTAATTGAGGCAGACAAAATCAATTGATAGTTCACGAAATCATCACTCGAATTCATTTCCAAAATGAACTTTTAGTCGAACTTTCTCATCCGACTTCAACAGAGATGGAATCAAAACCAAAAGAACAACACCAAATCTACTTTCGATATCAATCTAACTCAGAAAAGGCAATCGTTCTAATTTAAGACATGCATTAATCAAACCAAAATGAATCGAGACATTTTGTGTTTGTTACAGCCGTTATGAATCACAAGTCCACGATTATAGCAAGTAGATCTTTAGTATCGGTCAAAGATAATTAAAATCCAATCGAGAATACCAATTCAATACAGAACATAATCGTTTTGAGTTCATTAGGAGTGAACGAAAACTAATTAAATCATACCAAATCGACTATCAATAGAAATTGATTGACAAACCAACCAAACCGAATCAAAGTCAATGAATTGCTAAAACTAGGCATGGCAAATCGCATAACCAAATCATATGTACATTTGATTTTGGCAAACTGAACCTACTATACAAGATCCACACATAACCATTTTGATAACCGAACTATGACAGAGTCATTTCAAACAATGGACAGAGCTATTTGAAAACCAAACTCAATTCATTATATTAATCCAAACAATTGACAAAACATAATTGATATTGAAATTCATACCTGGATGATGAGAAGACAACTTGGTCATAACAGTTTGGAATTGACGAAGGCTGTAGCCGATTCGACATTCTGAAATATGATGGAACCAGTGGTTTTCTGCTTTTTGTCAATAGCTTGAAGCTTATCCCTTTGGCTTGTCAACACTGGAACTTGGTTTTCCAATGATTTGATTTTGGACTGTAATAAGGGAACGTCGATATAGTAGCGTTCCAACCACACATTACATTGGTCACATGACAACTATCTGGGCTTCGAAAATGTAGGTGAGGGTTTGTTTGAATTGACGAGGGTTTCATTAGGTAGCTTGATCCCTGGGTAACTAGGTTTGTTCCTTAAGCACGGAGGAAAATTAGAAACGAAGTCATAGGGTAGCTCGGAGCACAGACCTTGGGAGTAAGGGTACTCACTAGCTAGGAAGCGTTTGATGTCAGAGTCTGAGTCTTCGCTGAGGACTATGGGATTTTGATCAATACTTGGTTTAGGTTTATTCTGGGCCAGTCTCGATATAAGTCGAGCATTCTTTTTACCTTTACCGTCAACAATAGGGTTACCTTTAACCTTTTTACTCACAGGATTTTTTATAGCCTCAACCTTGTCTGCTAAGACGTCGGGTAGGTCGATATCAGGGTTGACCGAGGGTTTGGGAGAAGGTAGAAGGGCATGAAAGGGCATAGGTGGCCCGACCTTAGTCTCGCTAACACAGACTTGTCAATTTGTACAGGCTCTGTATCAGCAAAACCATTTCGAGAAATAAAATCTTGCCAACTATCACCATGGAGGTTTAAATGATGAACAACGATGAGTCTGATCAGGCCATGGTGAAACAAGCTACTGTCATCCTTCTCTTGTTTAAACCTCTTAGCCATTTTATAAAGACTACGCTAGAAATAAAATGGCATATTCAATGGATAACCCATGAAATTCATTAACAGTCGAAGGTGATAAAGAAAAACCAGTCCATACCGACCCTCACAGGTCACGAATTGTTTAACCACCATCAAAAGATCACGCCACCTTGGTTTAAGCATGTAAATGGGCATACCTCTGTCACAGGATGTGACCTTCCATGAGAGGAACAATAACGGCCATGGAACTTCCTCAAATTTAGAGTTTTTAAACCATCGTTGGCCCGCGGCTGATAATCCTATGGCAGAGCTGATGAACTCTTCACAGATTTCAAGATGAATGTCACCTATATTGGCCCTACACCCATCAAAATTCAGGGTGAACTGTTGCGCAAAAAACAAATTGAAACCCTCGAACCTCTGTACAAATGTGAGCCAACCATTATCCTCTAAATCTTTCCGGGCGTTATCGAACAATAGCAAGGTTTGACTACCATTCGGCTCAATTCACACCACTGGTGCCATGGAGAAGAGAACACGGTAAGTGATGTGAATGAGCCAGGGTTTAAACGCAGCCTACGCAAGGAAAAAAGCTCAGAGGTTTACCCGATGCTAGTAGAGATGAAACAGGGATAGGGGTAAACATTAATGACATCGTGCGAAGGTGGTGGAGTTGGTTCATACATGCACGAGAGTCATATCTACAGTACAATCGTCGACGCAAATAAATGTTCAACCCACTATTGTATAGGTTAACGATTATGCCAACCAATCAACCAATGAAATCAATGGTAAGTGTTTTTAAACATTCGCGCGATAAAAAATTATGCCATAGTTTTAAAACCAAACACACAAATCGAAACCCATACCAAGTTAATGCCAAAGGTTTTGATAACACGAACTAGGTGTCATATTAAATGATATATATCAAGGGTTTAACCATAACACCTATGTGCTTTTATGAAGCTAATGTGCCAAGTGAATTGATTAAAGAACATGTAAACACAATCAGCAATGCATCAGAACCTTAATCACTCACATAATCAATCAAATAATATCAAATGAATCCAGATCAAAAGGTTTTGCCAACTGCATAATGATAAATAAAATGTAAATGCAATGGGCATATCGACAAGAATGATAATGATTATTTAGTGAATATTTTAATGCGACTTTGAAAGACCAAGTTTTCACACTTACAGTCGTGAAAATAAAAACAAAGGTAAGTGTGCAAATGGCGCAAAGAATAAAAGTGTCGTTTTATTTGAGAATTGCAACGAAAAATTAAGGTTTGCACAACACTGGTGTAGGCAGCTTATAGGACAGTAGAAAAATGTGAATTGGCTGCCAACAAAGCTCAGGAGAGATAGATTTTGTTCTCATTTCCTCAGAGTGCAGTTGGGCACATGAGCCATTCAAGGAGTGTTCAGGCCAAGGAGAGTCCCAGGGTTGTGAACCTTAGCAAAATATCGTAGGATTGATGTTGTAGGTGTGCGCAGAAGTTGAAGCATTCAACATTTGAAAGTATCTGAAAGTTGCGGCAAGGAGTGCACACAAGAATCTTCTTTAAACCTCAGAGTTGTGAGAAAGATCAGGAGGGATAAGGCCTTCTAATCCATTTAAGGATAGTGCAGAGAAATTGTAACTGGAAGTATTAATAAAGGCATCGTAAGTTTGCGTCGTGGCAGAGAAGTTGGGGAGGAACACTCAGATCATTCGGAGAAATTATCAAAGGGAAGAGATCAACGGTCAAGAATCTGCGAGGAGGATTAGCGAAATATCACCATCCGTCAGATTTTCCAGAGAAGCGAGGAGGTTACGGTTTCATCCAGAGTTCAAGCTCAAGAGGTTGTGGGCCGTCAGATCTTCACATAGATATCCATCAGCCGTTGGATTGACTAGGCATTGCACAGAGTTTAAGCTTCGTGAACGGGAGGAGGAAAGTTCTGACGAGAGGCGTGGCCATCGAACTTTCGACATTCATGAAATCAGGAGTCACGAGGATGAGTGATCAGGAATTTTCATAGTGAAAATCCTGGAATCAATCTGAGCCGTCCATATTGCGGAGACAGGTGGCGATAATCAAGCGTCTGTCGGCATTTCGATGACTGGGGTTTTAAGTTGTCAAATAAATTGTGTCATCGGGGCATAGAAAGTCTCGAAATCCTGAGGTTGAATTAGGGCCTCCCATATTAAGGGGATGCATGGTGAAGACCTAGGATCTTGAGAAAAGTCCCGAGAAGGAAGACTCCATCGGAGTTTCAGGATTCGGTAAATCAGAAGTTCTGTGAGCAAGAGATCGGGAAAATCCATGTTGGAAACCCCGTAACGATCTGAGCCATCCATCAGTTGGGACACGTGGGTGAGATCGGAAACCCATTGGCATTTCAGATATTAAGAGGACAAGAGCCCGAGACCTGTTGAGTCCCAAAACTGCGAAAGGATCACAGCCATAGGATCTCAGGGTGGACACATGTCGTGTGATCATCTAAATCGGGGATTCGGTCATCGGGACTCACATAAGTGAGTGTTTTGGCTTTACAATTGGCGGAGTCCAAGATTTGATTCGAATCGTCCATCCACTTGGGATGCGTGTCAAAAATTTGAAGAAAGTCAGGGATCGACATTTCGTGAATCCTGAAGACAAGCAGGACTTGCAATTCGGAATCGCGAAGTTCGATTTTCCGAAAAGAGGAGAGCTCCGTGTGAGACCCAGCTGACGTCATCTCGTCATAACGAGGCATCGGGAATTTCCACGATGAAACTCCCAAAGCGGCGAGGACCGTCCATATTTGAGGACGCGTGGCCTAGATCGAAGCTTTCGGGAAATTTCCTGAAAGGAAGAGTCATTAATCGAAAAACCGAGAATCGGGAAATCGGGGATTCCGTGGATAAGAGGTTTACTACATTTCGACATTCGAAACCCCGAATCCCGATAAGAGGTATGACTGCGGTCATATAAGAGGAGGCCGCATGGACTAGGGGCATAGCCAGGAGGGGCTAAAGCACAAAGGGAGCGCATAGGGATATCGAAGATCGGGAATTCGAGGAAGCAAGGGTTCGTGACATCGGGGATTGGAAAACCCCGAAACCCGATAGTGACTTTCTGTTGTGAACGTAGAAGGGATCAGGCCTAAAGGCTGTAAGGTGCCGAAAAAGACCTGTGGGCCAAAGTTAAATAAAGATTCCAGGGGAGAATTGAAAGAGCCACTCCGGCTCGAGGGTGAACTTTGAACGATCCTTAAAGACGAGGAGGTCAGCGCAGAGGCCTTTTGCAAAGGCAAGGGGTGGTGGCTACATCAGAGGTCAGATCATCAAAGAGCTGTAGAGAAGATCTCAAAGAGATAAGATCCATTTCGGAGTTTGGGACATGGAGAATCGAGACTCTTCACCATAAGAATGAGAATATTCCAAAATACTGAAATGAAAAATAAACGCAAGATCCTACGGATCCAATCCAGCGGTGCAGGTGAATTTAAGTATGATTGGAGGGCTACTATTTCACTTCAAAGTGTAACTGCTAGGAATGACTGATGGCTTCTGCCAGAGGGATGAAACAGGCCTCAATGTGTTCGCCAAATAATATGAAGAGGCTCAAGGCATCTTCTGGTGGAAGGAAGACTATTCTTAGAAGTGATTGACAAATGGAAGAGTGTTGAAGCCTGTAACTGCAACAGAGAGGATCAACTCGACTTTTATAGAGAAGACGAAGAGTCTCAACTGCGAGATAGGATAAGTAATATTAGGATAACACCTAGTGATGATGGACACATGGGTTTAACTGCCAAAGAAGCTGAAGAGTTTCCATGATGATCAGGCAGAGCACTCGACATGGAGAGAGCATGAAGAAGCATGTAAAGATAGCATGCACAAGGTGCATAGAGACTATAAGTATGCATAACAAAGAAGAGATGGAGTGGTTGTTGTTCAGTATGATCAAGGAGTGTAGAAGGAGGAGTGTGCAGTAGCGGAAACATAGAGAAGAGGAATGGTGCATTGAATGGACATGGCACACAGAGAATAAAAGGCAGAGGCACAGAAAGTGCAAGGGAGGTGTACAACAAGATAGTGAGGTAGTAAAGGAAGGTTGAGGTGCTCTTGTAGAGAAAAAATAGAACATCAAAAAAAAAAATGCAAGAAGATGCAGANTAGAGAAAAACAGAAGATCAGAAAATGAAAGAAGATGCAGACAGAGAGACACTGATACAGGAGAGAAGAGCAACATAGAGGAATAGTGATAAGCCTGGTAAGCCAATGATAAATATTGTATCACTGTGATAAATTTATATATAGCAAACTTTATATGTTAGGGTGGAAGGGAGGTGCTAGGGAGGACTGTTGTCCTCAGAGGTTCAAGTGGGTGCTTGAACACTGGGAGTTGTAGCTTCCATCTGGTTGTAGCCAGAGAAACTAGGGTGGTAGGGTGGTGCAAGTGAGAACTGTTGTTCTCTGTTATACAAGTTGGTGCCTGTGTGACTGGAAGTTGGTGCTTCTATCCAATTGGTGCTCTAACACTTAGGGAGTTGGTGCTAGAGAATCCAGAGAGTTGGTGCTCTCAGCAAGCAGCAGCTTGCAAAATAGAGGTTGTAGCCTCATTATGAGTTGGTGCTCATATGTATGATAATGTAAAGAATGTAAAGATTACTTATCATATAAAGAACAAGAGGTTTTTACCTTGCATGGGTTTCCTCAAGAAATATATGTCTTTGTGTATCTCATATGTGCGACTGATGCTAAATGTTCTATTGCTTACTTCTCTGCATTATTGTGACTATCATTAAATGTTGTGTAAGGAGTTTAAAATAAGCATAATTGTTTAAGCCCAGTAAAAACTAATTACCCTCCCCCTCTCAGTTGTCCAACACATCCTACATCAAACTCATCTAAAAAATAGTGATTTTATTGTCATCCATAGGTCATCAGTTTGTAAATCGCATATGTTCACGCTTTGCTAGCATGCAACTAGTGGATGCCCTCAAAAACTGTGAAAAATAAAATAATTCCATATTTTTGGGTGGGGTTTTCGGTTGGGATTATTCCTAACCTCCCATGAGCCCATACACAATTGAATTCGACCACTTGAACCCCTTTAGGATGGTATAAAGGAACCTCTGGGGTCATGAATGAGGGGGACAACCAAGGTGCAAAGCTATGTTGAAGAATTTATAAACTTCCCTATATCCCCTATCCTTTGAGTAGAATTCCCTTGATTCTGGAAATTACTTTCCAATACTCCTTTTTCTCTCCTATGTGACTATAGGGTGTGTTCCCATCCCTATTGAGTCATCTAAGGAAAGGAATTCCTGTTGAGTTGATGCTTGAAGGACCATTGGAGGAACCTAGGTGGTTGGATTCAAGGGAGTGTATGTGGTTGGAGTCAGGTTGTAACCACCCATTTATACTATTTCTAATAAAGAGTTCTATTTCCCTCCATACTTTTGTGATATTATTCAATTTACTTATGTATGTCAATTTGTTTCACATATTTGAATTTATCTATATATTACATGTATAATTTGATGATATAACTACCTTATTGCAACATTTTCTTAATCTACTTTTACAGATTAGTTCATGCAAAGATCAGGAGTGGATCGAGGGTCGAGAGAGAGGAAAGACATCAATCGATATGATACAAGGTGTGACATTAGTTCTCCTTTCTCTTTAGGTAGTTATTTCATTGCAAGTGGTGTATGTGAGGGAAGGTTTTGTCTTTTATATATTGTAAAACTCTGTTGTGACATGACCTAAAGTCATAGGGGAAAAATATTGTAACATAATTGGATACCATAACGGGGATCCCTTCTTCTAGTTTGGTTCATTCTTAGGGAGTCTTGTGATTTCTTTTATTCCTAGACCTTTTCTTGCTTTCTATACTTTCTCATCAAAGAATTATCCATTTAGAAAAAAATTCTAAGGTTTTTGGAAGCCTATTTCTGGATTGGATCTTTTTATTTTTCAAAGTTTATTGGTTCATCTACACTTAGGATTTATTTGATTCATGAATATCTATTCTTTACCCTTTTATGGCCCATGGAAATCTGTGAGTCCTAGTGTGCACATTCATGGATCTGTGTAAGAATTGTAATTTTTTAGCCTTTCTCTCAGTTTTTGGAGGATCTGGTTTGGCTCTTTAGTATAATCTGATCTTTCTGGGTTTTCTTTTTCTTTTGATTGTTATGTTAACTCTATGAATGATACACTACTACATATTGAAAAATTTGCGACGACCACTTGCGACGAAAGTACTCTTTCGTCGCAACATGCGAGAGAAAAAGTTTTCTTTTCTAAATCTACCCCGTGTTTGTCGCAATTTTGACGCCTATAGTTTTGACTGAAATGTAATGGTCAATGTTTTGAAGATGTTGCGACAATATTTCTATAACAACGACGGTTCTGAAAGGGTATTTTTGTGCGAAAAATGTTGCAGAATGTTGTTAGAGGTGGGGGGAAAAGTAAAGCGGGTGAAAAGGGTGATGGTAGATGTTATTGCCCTTGTAAAAAATGTTGCCTCAGATGTCCCATAACAATTTTAATAGCAACAACTATAAAACATTGTAGGAAATATGGTCACATTGATGGCGGATCGAATGAATATCGTACCATGGTAATTAGCTATATATTTATTATCTTTTTTTATTTTGTCAATTTTATATAAAATTTTATATATGTATATATATTGTTTGAATGTTTGTTATAGTATACACTAATTTTGCATGATTGTTTGTAATTATAAAGTTAGAGTTGCCCTCTAACTTTCCACAGAATATTGCACCAAGTATTAGTAGAAATGATGTTGTACAAGCTGAGGAACATCATCATGACCAAGCAAATGAGGATCTCATGGAAGAAGATGATGGGACAAATCAAGTTAATGATCCCATGGAAGAAGATGATGGGACAAATCAAATGATCGAAGATTTGTTTTCACAGCCAGATGAGGATGGGGAAAATGCTGGTATTTATGATGAACCTCTATTAGAAAAGGCAAATAAACAACTTTATGAAGGATCAAGAGCAAATCTTCTCTCTGCTACATTGTTGCTGGTGAACTTAAAGGTTAT
>SNQJ01S0166124.1:0-10859 GCA_010110895.2 Picea sitchensis | reverse complement strand
TAGCTAAATCCTAACTTATTAACCCTAATCACCTAATACCTATATCTCACAAAAATTAATCCTTATAATACTCAAACCATATAACCACTTTACTCCATAACACTATAACCCTTATCATCCCTATCACCTAACCCTTAATTCTCTCCATACCTAACCCCTATAAACATTAACCCCTAATCCCTATAAAGCACAATATTAAACCAATGTAACCTTTATCTGAATTGTAACTCCTAATGAGATTAACTACCATAACCCCTAATACAACATTTCGACATGAAGAGCACTAAAAAAACATCAAAGCCTACCAAAACATGGACCTACAATATCGACAATACAAAGGTCATGGCTATGTCAATTGACATAGGTGAAAAGGAAAATGTGTCTAGTGACACCAAAATAACAAGAGAATCATTAGTAGAGAATTGTAAATTCATTGTATTTGTCTTCAAACAAATACAAAGAATGTTCAATCGTTACTAGAGAAATGAGGAACCAAATGCAAAGAATGTTCAAAGTAGCACAAGAGAGAGAATTTGTGTTGATTTCCATAGAACATGGATTGCATGATACAAATAAGAGAACTCTATAATTCATGTTGACCTACACATTATTGAACAATGAGATGATAGATGCTAAAATCTATAACTAGGGCTTCAACAAGTTGATCTATGAGAAACTTGGGAATAATTAATTCTACATATTCATAGGACCATCATGACAATCAATTAGACTATTAATGACATCAATACCAAACATTTATTGATACGATGAAACAAGGAGTATAAGTTACAAACATTATGATCTTAGACAAGGATGGAGCACAAAAATACATATGGAAATAGGAGATCACTATCTAACCAATATGTTATTAGATTATGGTTCCATAGTAAACAATATGATGAAGGATGCATGGGGAAAGTTAGAGGAATCAAAATTGAGGCCACTGGAGTTGTTGGTTGACAATAAAATCCATCAATCACTTTGACAAGGTGATTAATGAACATTTCATATTGAATGAATTCAATAGATTCCAAGGATCACTGCAACATTACCAATTGGACTATTAATGATTTTAATTTCATATGGAAATAGAAGATCTCACTCTAGCCATTTTAATAATATTGGATGGTGATTATAGAATAATCATTATGATGGAGACAAAAATAGTTAGAGAAACCAAAATTGTGACCACCAAGAAGGAGAAATAGTCATTGATGATTGGTGAGCCAACACAATTGCATTAAAAAACAGGAGAATATTTAATAATTATTGATTTAATAAGTTTCAATAGTGAATGAGGAGTTGGCTATTTCTAGTGAATCCTCTAGAAGCAGACAAAATGAACTATAGGAATGCAAAGGGAAAGGGTAGTATAACTAGAGGATTTCTTAGAGGTAATAAATAATTTGATAGTGGATCATTGTAGCATTGGAAGATGGATAATCTAAGTTTTTTGTTGCTATAATATAGAATCGAAACTAATAACTAAAACCAAAGGGAAGAATCCACTCAAGTGAATGATGAGAAGGAAAATTACCCATCACATGGCTTGACCAATGTTAGCACTGGTAAATGTAAAATTCAATGAAGGTATCCCATGACCATACTAACTAAGTTGTTCTTAAATACAAGGACTGTATACCCACTCAAAAAATTAATGTAGAAATGAAGAATGAACCTCAACACATCATAATGGGAATTGAGTGGAGGATAGAATTGCTAGCCAAGCAATTAACATATTTCAGAATAGAAAGAATTATTTGCATGGTCCTATAAATATGGAAGCTAACACTTTGTTGAATAGGGGAGTGGGGAAAGTTATCCACCCCAAAATATGGAAGCTAAGTATAAGGCCCCGAGGGGACAAAGGTTGAATTATAATTTGGTGGGAATATTCCATTAGAAAAATCGTTTCCTTTCTTAGATGTTATGGTAGATAGTTGACGACATTTACAAGAATAAAATACAAGGAAATATTGGAAGAGCTCAAGGAAATTTCAATAATGCCTCATCTTATCCCCTCAATGAGTAACAACTGAACAAACAATGACAAATACTAAATTTTGATGAGACATATAAAAGACCGACGAAAGCCTAAAACTTGCATCAACCAAATTGGGTACTTTGAAAGAAAATTAGGGTTTATGGTTTACATGATGCATTGATGATGGAAGAAAGTGGGTGTGTCAGTAAAATTTGAGTCCAGAAACCCTCCCATATCGGTAAGGCATGCAAATATTCTATCCAGGTCAAATTTCAATGCATATAGATACAATTTGAAAACACTTTGACATTGGCCCCATTCACATGTCATTGTTTCTCGCCTCTAGTATCTTGATGGTGTTGATTAAGAAATAAATGAAATAGAGCTATTTTTAATCACATCTATGAATCAGAGACATTGTATATACATTAATGTAGAACCTAAAATAAAAATGAATAAAGATCGACGAAAGCCTAAAACTTGTGTCAACCAAATTAGGTGCTTTGAAAGAACATTAGGGTTTATGGTTTACATGATGAAGTGATGATGGAAGAATGTGGGTGTGTCACTCAAATTGGAGTCTAGAAACCCTCCCATATCATTAAGGCATGCCAATAGTCTACCCATGGGAATTTTTAGTGCATACATAAACAGTTTGAAAAAATTTCAACGTTGGCCCCATTCGCAGGTCCCTGTTGTTGGACGTGTCTAGTCCTCATGCAATTTTCATTCCTTGTTCATCATTACTTGACCATGGTGTAGTCCCCAAGATCCATTATTTTCATACAAAATTACATACAAATGGAATACAATTATTGATGAACTTTTGTTGTCGATAGTATAACAAATTCGTCGCAAGATTATTTACATTCATCTCTCTTGTGACGATATCAAATGATGTAGCTTGGATTCATTTCATATTTGGTTTATAATAAACTTGAAATCTAAATTGATACTTTGCAAGATAGATGGACCTTCAGTCAAATACAAATATGAAACTTGGAATCATTAACATATCTACTAGAACATATGAAAAATAGTTGGGTTTATGGTTTACATGATGTATTGATGATGGAAGAAAGTGGGTGTGTCAGTCAAATTTGAGTCTAGAAACCCTCCCATATTGGTAAGGCATGCGAATAGTCTTTCCAGGTCGAATTTCAATGCATACAGATACAATTTGAAAACATTTTGACGTTGGCCCCATTCACATGTTACTGTTGCTCGCCTCTATTATATTGATGGTGTTTATTAAGAAATCAACGAAATAGAGGGATTTTTCATCACAACTATGACACAGATACATTGTATATACATTAATGTAGAACCTGAAAGCAAAATGAATAGAGACTGATGAAAGTCTAAAAATTTTGTCAACCAAATTGGCTACTCTGAAAGAAAATTAGGGTTTATGGTTTACATGATGAAGTGATGATGGAAGAAAGTGGGTGTGTGACTCAAATTTGATTCCAAAAACCATCCCATATCATTAAGGCATGCCAATAGTCTATCAATGAAAATTTTCACTGCATACAAAAACTGTTTGAAAAACTTTCAACATTGGCCCCATTCTCATGTCCCTGTTGTCGGGCGTGTCTACTCCTCATGAAATTTTCATTCCTTGTTCCTCATTACTTTACCATGGTGTAGTCACAAAGATCCATTATTTTTGTACAAAATTACATACTAATGGCATAAAATTATCGATGAACATTTGTCGTCGATAGTATAGAAAATTCGTCGCAAGATTATTTACATTTGTTTCTCTTGCAGCGATATCAAATGATGCATATTGGATTCATTTCATATTTGGTTTATCAACTTAAAAGATCAATTTGATACTTTTCAAGCTAGCTAGACCTTCAATCAAATACAAATATGAAACTTGGAATCATTAACATATCTCCTAGAACATATGAACAATAGTTGGGTTTATGGTTTACATGATGCATTGATGATGGAAGAAAGTGGGTGTGTCAGTCAAATTTGAGTCTAGAAGCACTCCCATATTGGTAAGGCATGCAAATAGTCTATGCAGGTCAAATTTCAATGCATACAGATACAGTTTGAAAACCTTTCGATGTTGGCCCCATTCACATTTCACTGTTTCTCGCCTCTAGTATCTTGATTGTGTTGATTAAGAAATCAATGAAATACAGGGATTTTTCATCACAAATATGATGCAAATACATTGTATATACATAAATGTAGAACCTGAAAGAAAAATGAATAGGGACCGACGAAAGCCTAAAACTTGCGTCAAACAAATTGGGCAATCTGAAAGAAAATTAGGGTTTATGGTTTACATGATGAAGTGATGATGGAATAAAGTGGGTGTGTCACTCAAATTTTAGTCCAAAAACCCTCCCATATCATTAAGGCATGATAATAGTATATCCATGAAAAATTTCAGTGCATACAAAAACTGTTTGAAAAAAATTCAATGTTGGCCCCATTCGCAGGTCCCTGTTGTCGAATGTGTCTAGTCCTTATGAAATTTTCATTCCTCATTCATCATTAATTGACCATGGTGTAGTCCCCAAGATCCATTATTATTTTACAAAATTACATACTAATAGCATAAAATTATCGATGAACTTTTGTAGTCGATAGTATAGCAAATTCGTCGTAAGATTATTTACATTCGTCTCTCTTGCGGCGATATCAAATGATGTAGCTTGGATTAATTTCATATTTGTTTTATCAACTTGAAATATCAATTTGAAACTTTGAAAGCTAGTTGGACCTTTAGTCAAATACAAATATGAAACTTGGAATCATTAACATATCTACTATAACATATGAAAAATAACTAGGTTTATGGTTTACATGATGCATTGATGATGGAAGAAAGTGGGTGTGTCAGTCAAATTTGAGTCCATAAACCCTCCTATATCGGTAAGGCACGTGAATAATCTATCCAGGTCAAATTGAAATGCATACAGATACAGTTTGAAAGCATTTTGACGTTGGCCCCATTCACATGTCACTGTTCCTCACCTCTAGTATCTTGATGGTGTTGATTAAGAAATCAACGAAATAGAGGGATTTTTCATCACATATATGATGCATATACATTTTATATACATTAATGTATAACCTGAAATAAAAATGAATAGAGACCGACAAAAGCCTAAAACGCACGTCAACCAAATTGGGTACTCTGAAAGAAAATTATGGTTTATGGTTTACATGATGAAGTGATGATGGAAGAAAGTGGTTGTTTCACTCAAATTTGAGTCCATAAACCCTCCCATATCATGAAGTCATGCCAATAGTATATCCATGAAAATTTTAAGTGCATACAAAAACTATTTGAAAAAATTTCAACGTTGGCCCCATTTGAAGGTCCCTGTCGTCGGACGTGTCTAGTCCTCGTGCAATTTTTGTTCCTCGTTACCTGAACCTAGTGTACTCCCCAAGATACATTATTTTTTTACAAAATTACATACTAATGGCATAAAATTAGCAACAAATGTTTTTCGTCGATAGTATAGAAAAATCGTCGTAAGATTATTTACATTTGTCTCTCTTGTGCCGATATCAAATGATGCATCTAGGATTCATTTAATATTTGGTTTATCAACTTGAAATATCAATTTGATACTTTTCAAGCTAGATAGACCATCATTCAAATACAAATATGAACTTGGAATCATTAACATATCTACTAGAACATATGAAAAATAGTTGGGTTTATGGTTTACATGATGCATTGATGATGGAAGAAAGTGGGTGTGTCAGTGAAATTTGAGTTCAGAAACCCTCCCATATCGGTAAGGCATGTGAATAGTCTATCCATATCAAATTTTAATGCATACAGATACAGTTTGAAAACATTTCGACATTGGCCCCATTCACATGTCATTGTTGCTCACCTCTAGTATCTTGATGGTGTTGATTAAGAAATCAATGAAATAGAGGGATTTTTCATCAGAGCTATGACATAGATACATTGTATATAAATTAATGTAAAACCTGAAAGAAAAATGAATAGAGATCGACAAAAGCCTAAAACTTGCATCAACCAAATTGGGTACTCCAAAAAACAATTAGGGTTTATGGTTTACATGATGAAGTGATGATTGAAGAAAGTTGGTGTGTCACTCAAATTTGAGTCTAGAAACCCTCCCATATCGTTAAGGTATACCAATAGTCTATCCATGAAAATTTTCAGTGCATATAGAAACTGTTTGAAAAAATTTCAACGTTGGCCCCATACGCAGGTCCCTGCTATCGGACGTGTCTATTCCTCGTGCAATTTTTTTTCCTCGTTCCTAGTTACTTGACCATGGTGTAGTCCCCAAGATGCATTATTTTTGTCCAAAATTACATACTAATGACATAAAATTATCGATGAACTTTTGTCATCGATAGTATAACAAATTCGTCGCAAGATTATTTACATTTGTCTCTCTTGCGACAATATCAAATGATGCATCTTGGATTCATTTCATATTTGGTTTATCAAATTGAAATATCAAATTGATACTTTGCAAGATAGTTGGACCTTCAGTCAAATACAACTATGAAACTTGGAATTATTAACATATCTACTAGAACATATGAAAAATAGTTGGGTTTATGGTTTACATGATGCATTGATGATGGAAGAAAGTGGGTGTGTCAGTCAAATTTGAGTCCAGAAACCCTACCATATTGGTAAGGCATGTGAATAGTCTACCCAGGTCAAATTTCAATGCATACAGATACAGTTTGAAAACATTTCAACGTTGGCCCCATTCACATGTCATTGTTGCTCACCTTTAGTATCTTGATGGTGTTGATTAAGCAATCAACAAAATAGAGGGATTTTTCATCATAGCTATGATGTAGTTACAATGTATATAAATTAATGTAGAACTTGAAATAAAAATGAATAGAGACTGACGAAATCCTAAAACTTGCATCAACCAAATTGGGTACTCTGAAAGAAAATTAGGGTTTATGGTTTACACGATGAAGTGATGATGGAATAAAGTGGGTGTGCCATTCGAATTTGAGTCCATAAACCTTCCCATATTGTTATGTCATGCCAATAGTCTATCCATGAAAAGTTTCAGTTGATACAAAAATTGTTTGAAAAAATTTCAATGTTGGCCCCATTCGCAAGTCCCTTCTATTGGACGTGTCTAGTCCTCGTGCAATTTTCATTCGTCGTTGCTTGTTTCTTGACCATGGTGTAGTTACCAAGATACATTATTTTTGTACAAAATTACATACTAATGACATAAAATTATCGAGGAACCTTTTTCGTCGATAGTATAGTAAATTTGTCACAAGATTATTTACTTTCCTCTCTCTTACGACGATATCAAATGATGCATCTTGGATTCATTTCATATTTTTTTTATCAACCTGAAATCTCAATTTGATACTTTGCAAGCTAGCTAGAGCTTCAATCAAATAAAAATATGAAACTTGGAATCATTAACATATCTACTATAACATATGAAAAATAGTTGGGTTTATGGTTTACATGATGCATTGATGATGGAAGAAAGTGGGTGTGTCAGTAAAATTTGAGTCCAGAAACCCTCCCATATCATTAAGGGATGTGAATAGTCTATCCAGGTCAAATTTCAATACATACATATATAGTTTGAAAATATTTCGACGTTGGCCCCATTCACATGTCATTGTTGCTCACCTCTAGTATCTTGATGGTGTTGATTAAGAAATCAACAAAATAGAGGGATTTTTAATCATATCTATGAAATAGATACATTGTTAATAAATTAATGTAGAACTTGAAATAAAAATGAATAGAGATCGATGAAATCCTTCAACTTGTGTCAACCAAATTGGGTACTCTGAAAGCAAAATTAGGGTTTATGGTTTACATGATGAAGTGATGATGAAAGAAAGTGGGTGTGTTACTCAATTTTGAGTCCATAAACACTCCCATTTCATTAAGGCATGCCAATAGTCTATCCCTGAAATGTTTCAGTGCATACATAAACTGTTTGAAAAAATTTCAACGTTGGCACCATTCACAGGTCCCTGCTGTCGGACGTGTCTAGTCCTCATGCAATTTTTGTTCCTCGTTCCTCATTACTTGACCATGGTGTAGTCCCCAAGATCCATTATTTTTGTAAAAAATTACATACTAATGGCATAAAATTATCGATGAACTTTTGTCGTCGATAGTATAGCAAATTCGTCGCAAGATTATTTACATTCGTCTCTCTTGCGACGATATCAAATGATGCAGCTTGGATTCATTTCATATTTGGTTTATCAACTTGAATTCTCAATTTGATACTTTACAAGCTAGTTGGACCTTCATTCAAATACAAATATGAAACTTGGAATCATTAACATATCTAATAGAACATATGAAAAATAGCTAGGTTTATGGTTTACATGATGCATTGATGATGGAAGAAAGTGGGTGTGTCAGTCAAATTTGAGTCCAGAAACCCTCCAATATCAATAAGGCATGCGAATAGTCTATCCAGGTCAAATTTCAATGCATACAGATACAGTTTCAAAACATTTCGATGTTGGTCCCATTCACACGTCACTGTTGCTAGCCCCTAGTATCTTGATGGTGTTGATTAAAAAATCAATGAAATAGAGGGTTTTTTCATCATATCTATGATGTAGATACATTATATGTACATTAATTTAGAACCTGAAAGAAAAATGAATAGAGACCGATGAAAGCCTAAAACTTGTGTCAACCAAATTGGGTACTTTGAAAGAAAAT
The DNA here is from genome assembly GCA_010110895.2 of Picea sitchensis. Lineage (NCBI taxonomy): Eukaryota > Viridiplantae > Streptophyta > Pinopsida > Pinales > Pinaceae > Picea > Picea sitchensis. The sequence continues at coordinate 2,163 of SNQJ01S0166124.1, read as the reverse complement.
TAGGGTTTATGGTTTAAATGATGAAGTGATGTTGGAAGAAAGTGTGTGTGTCACTCAAATGTGAGTCGTGAAACCCTCCCATATTGTTAAGGCATGCTAATAGTCTATCCATGAAATTTTTCAGTGCATACAAAAACTGTTTGAAAAAATTTCAACGTTGACCCCATTCACAGGTCCCTGCTGTCGGACATGTCTAGTCCTCTTGAATTTTTTGTTCCTTGTTCCTTGTTACTTTACCATGGTGTAGTCCCCAAGATCCATTATTTTTGTACAAAATTACATACTAATGACATAAAATTATCGATGAACTTTGTTCGTCGATAGTATAAGAAATTCGTCTCAAGATTATTTACATTCATCTCTGTTGCGACGATATCAAATGATGCATCTTGGATTCATTTCATATTTGGTTTATAATCAACTTTAAATATCAATTTGATACTTTGCAAGCTAGTTGTACCTTCAGTCAAATACAAATATGAAAATTGGAATCATTAACATATCTACTAGAACATATGAAAAATAGTTGGGTTTATGGTTTACATGATGCATTGATGATGGAAGAAAGTGGGTGTGTTAGTCAAATTTGAGTCTAGAAACCCTCCCATATCGATAAGGTATGTGAATAGTCTATTCAGGTCAAATTTCAATGAATACAAATACAATTTGAAAACATTTCGACGTTGGCCCCATTCACATGTCATTGTTGCTAGCCTCTAGTATCTTGATGGTGTTGATTAATAAATCAATGAAATAGAGGGATTTTTCATCACAGATATGAATCATATGCATTGTATATACATTAATGTAGAACCTAAAAGAAAAATGAATAGAGACTGACAAAATCCTAAAACTTGTGTCAACCAAATTGGGTACTTTGAAAGAAAATTAGGGTTTATGGTTTACATGATGAAATGATGATGGAAGAAAGTGGGTGTGTCACTCAAATTTGATTACAAAAACCATCCCATATCGTTAAGGCATGATAATATTCTAGCCATGAAAATTTTCAGTGCATACAGAAAATGTTTGAATTTTTTTTAATGTTGGCCCCATTCGTAGGTCCCTGTTGTTGGACGTGTCTAATCCTCGTGCAATTTTCATTCCTCGTTCATCGTTACTCGTTCCTTGTTCCTTGACCATGGTGTAGTATCCAATATCCAATAGTTTTGTACAAAATTACATACTAATGGCATTAAATTATCGACAAATTTTTTTCGTCGATAGTATAGAAAATTGGTCGCAAGATTATTTACATGCGTCTCTCTTGCGACGATATCAAATGATGCATATTGGATGCATTTCATATTTGGTTTATCAACTTGAAATATAAATTTTATACTTTTCAATATAGTTGGACCTTCAGTCAAATACAAATATGAAACTTGGAATCATTAACATATCCACTATAACATATGAAAAATAGTTGGGTTTATGGTAATTTCCATGATGAATCGATGATGGAAGAAAGTGGGTGTGTCAGTAAAATTTGAGTCCAGAAACCCTCCCATATTGTTAAGGCATGTGAATATTCCTTGACCATGGTGTAGTCCCCAATATCCATTATTTTTGTACAAAATTACATACTAATGACATACAATTATTGATGAACGTTTTTCGACGATAGTATAGCAAACTCGTCGCAAGATTATTTACATTAGTATCTCTTGCGACGATATCAAATGATGCTTGGATTCATTTCATATTTGGTTTATCAACTTGAAATCTCAATTTGATACTTTGCATGATAGTTGGACCTTCAATCAAATAAAAATATGAAACTTGTTATCATTAACATATCTACTAGAACATATGAAAAATAGGGTTTATGGTAATTCTAAGAAGATTAAAATAGGTAACAATATTGATGAAATCTTATATCATCATGATGGTATAAAAATGAAATAGATTCTCTTGGTTTCAAGAATAATTTATCCTCTACTTAACAAGGCCAACCACGTGAGGGTGGATGCTCACATGGCCCCTCCCCTCCCCCTCACATCACTCTGAATTGATCCCAAAAACCCAATCTATAAAATATAAAATAATCGAAAGCAACGTCCTATTAAGATTCATGCATAGAAACTACAAAAATAAAAATTAATGAAGGTACATGAAATTATGTGATTCTAAATGATATTTTTATTCTACCACGTACTTTAC
>SNQJ01S0166123.1:13145-29747 GCA_010110895.2 Picea sitchensis | reverse complement strand
TTTCAATTTTTAACACAAAAAATCCATAAATCGATTTTAATGTAGAAATAACAATCATGATACTATATTAATCAATTTCAATAAAATATGAGGGATTTATGAAGGTTTAGTGAAGAAAATGGTGGATAATGATGGGATTTTAGTACAAAGGATAGGCCAAAGAATGAAACCAACACCACTTCTTTACGATGCCTTTCTTTTTCCTCTTCAAGTTCTCTAATATTCATTGTTGCCTTGGTACATTCCAAATGTCTCTCTTTCAACTTATTATCTTTCCTAACATATTTATTCCTCAATCTAGTCACGATTTTGTTATATTCTGCAACTTGTGATTCATGCTCCCCATTCTACTATTTTAATTTATTTTCAAATTCAATTTTTAAATTTTCAATAAAATTATCTTTCTCCTTCAACTTCTTATTTAATTTATCCATATTAGGATTTCTTACAAAATGCAATGGATGTATATCCAAAACCTCCGATCTACTTCTCAACTCTTCAAGTTTTCTAATAGTGTTTTCATATTTAGCCTTACTATCTTCGAACACTACCTAGAGAATATGAAAATCCCTCAGAGATTCCTCTCTAATTCTAGATACCTCACTTGTTAATCCATCAATAATATGATCCTTATTGTTTATTGTTTTTTTTATTCTTGTGCTTGCTCCAGAATTGTTGATTGTAGCACTACAATCTCCTTCATGCATTCAATAATATTATTGTCTTTTAGTTCACACTTTTCCTGTCAACTATATATATAGAGGAATAATCCTCCATTGCAACTAGTTTGTATTGTGTCATTCTATCAAATAATGAGAAAGTTAATCTATCATCAAAAATGTATGCTAGACTTTGCACATTTAAAATTGGAGAGGTAGAATAATCCATAATAGGGACATTAAACTCAAGTATTTCCATATGTTTAGGAGGAATTCTATCAATTATACTTTCTAAAGGATCAAGAAAATCATCATTGTCTATTTCCAAATAATTGTCCATACCCTCCTACTCCTCAACTTCATTCATACATGTAGGTATTTTAAATCCCTAACAACAATAACTTCATGTTGGATAACTATATCATAAAAAATGTCCACACCATCAACTGAACTCTTTTAAGGTACAAAATATGGGGAAGTACTCAACGAGTTTATTGTTCTTTATTCCACGTGATTGATATATATATATAACACCTTTACAGAACTTGGTGTGCATTTTTATAAACACACTCAAGTAGATTTGTAGCCTTTTTTAACAATGGACTTCGAATTTTTGAGAATTAATGAAAACTTTGCATCCTTGTTAAAGTTTTGTAAACACTTGGAATATAAGGGTTGTAATTTGAATTTGAAAAATAGTGTCAACAATGATTGTGTGCATGTTTCAATTGGGTGTAGCTCGGGTGGTTGGGAGGAATGTTGTTATCCTCCCCACCCGGGTTCAATTCTTGCAAGTGACATGTTTGACCTCATAACAAGTATATTATTGTAATGGATTCAAGCCTTGTTTTTTATTGGCCATTTCCCATAAATATTCTAGGGTTTACCTAGGGTACCATCCTTGAAATGATGGGAATTACTCGAGGGTTTTCCCAAGGCATTGTAACCAAGAAAATAAACAAAATGATTGTAAGAATGTGTTAGAGGTTAATTTTGAAAGAAAAATAAAAAACTTTGTCCACTCTAATACAAACACACACACTCAATCTCAAAATACATGTCTAAAAAAAATAACTTCCATGCATTTGAAATCAATAATAGGTGTGGGAAACTTACAAGTACTTCCAGTTTCTAATAATTCGGGACTTGGGAAAGGATACTTTGCTCTATTCTTGCATTTTTTAAGTTCTTAACATCTTTGTTTTCGTTATCCAACTTTCATATCTATAAGACTTAGACTCTCTCTTGATTTTAACCCCTATTTCCATAATGAGGTAACTATAGAATCCATCATTGGAGATCACATATAGAATCCACCATTGGACCATACTTGTAAACAAACTAATTAAATCCATCAAAAGAATACAATCTACCTTTGTATTCATTAGTAAATAACATTGTAAAATATCCTTCAATCATTTTCGTTAAGTTTTAACAATAAAAACCTAGCATAGCTATGCTACCCTGAATTCTGGTTTCAAGTAATGTCATTCCCAAAAGTTGTGACAACTCAACATACAAGGTTAACTACCTAAGTATGTTTCCAAATAGTTGGTCAAACATGGGTTCAATTTGTTATAAGATAGGCCACATTATCATCTATCATACACAATGGATCAACATCCATTTTCATTCATCTTCCTATAAAAACCATTCATATGGGATAAGGAAGAACCTGTAACATCCCGCTCTTGCGCGCACTGAGCAAACTTATTCTTTGATGACACTTGCTTGCAAGTGATCAGGATTATTATACCATTCACTGTTGATTATTATTATGAGGCATTATGGATGTGATTATATGTTATTTTTCTATATTGACTTAGACAGGTGCTATTGACTCGGTTCTATTGAGTGTGCAGGATTTGGACCTCGAGGATGCTAAGGCATCGATGAAACCCTTGGACTCCAAATCGAGTGAGAGAGTGGACTATTAGAGTTTTATTGTTGTATATATATGACATATGTGAATCTGATTAGATGTTATGATTATGGATTTTTTTCTTACATGATTCGTTGATGATGCAGGCTGACGATAGCTTGCCAACCAGACTCACATGTGGAGTAGAGGGGCCATGCACGTCTACTAGAGATGTTGAGGGAGAGGTGTGGACAAAAACCCTATCACAACCTACTAGCACTCTCGTCGTGGCTCAAACTTTAGGTTAACAACTACCTAGTTCGAGAAGACCCACGATGCCATGAGGGAAGACTGTGACAGTCGCTCACAATGATTCTAAGGGGCGTGCAATAAGGCAGGGGTCTTATTCCTTAGACGCCCTTAGTTTCCCAGAAGATCACCTAGCAGAGTATTGACTCCAGGGGTTTTTGATGTCTACCAAGTCAGTTAAGAAGTGAGTGGCACCCTTGGAGCACGTAGTGCATCCTAAAGGGAACGTCACGCAAGAAAAACGGAAAGAGGTGAGTGGCACCCTTGGAGCATGTAGTGTGTCCTGAAGGGCACGTCACGCAAGGGAAATAGAATGAGGCGAGTGGCACCCTTGGAGCACCTAGTGCATCCTTAAGGGCATGTCACGTTTTTAACTAATAAAAGAATGAACCTATATGGCCTTAGAACAAACAACATGATAAGAAATATTTAAAAACTTTTTCCCTAATAAAATGTCGCCCAGCCTCGAAAATTAAAATCTAGATCTAAAGTAATACTTGTGGTAAAAAAATAAAAATAATAATAGTCATCATTAAACATGTGACGAAAAGGGGGTAAGAAACTTGATTAAATTATTGAGGGATTTAAAATTTTAAAAGGGAAATGATTGTTTTGTTACACATGCTAATTAAAATTTATTAATTAAAAAGAAAAAGGGGAAAAATATAATTTTCTACACTTACTAATTTGAGTTTAGATAAAAAGGGAAAGAGGGAAATTTAAAAGAATTAGGAAACTAAGGGAAAAGGGGGGAAACATAAACAAAAAGAGAAACATAAGGAAAAAGCAGAATGACCAACTTAGCAAGCAATCTTGCCTTTAAGAACTTTCTAAATTGAACTCAACTACTAATTTAGTAAGGGGGAAAGTCATTAAATTGTGTAAGGAAATATGGGGACACCTAGGAGCGATTCTAGGAATGCTTTTAGGTGGGTGAGGGAAATAAGAGTAATTAAATAATTAATGAAATTAATTTCTGGTGCAACGAAGGGGATGGGTGACACATGTACGGGGAGGATTTTTTTGAATTAAATTATTGAACAATAAATTAAATGGGAATTTCGGAAAGGATTGACTTAGAAATTATATATAAAGGAGGGAGGAGGAGAAGGATGGATCTCTTCTGACATGCGTAACGTTATGCTGCAAAATTTTAGACTTGACAGACTTAGCTTGTGGGAGTTGGGATACCCAGCTCAGTGACAAGTGGTAGCTCGGCCTTGCGAGGCGAGCTGGGAGCTAGCTGGTCTTTGGTTCAGTGTGCGTGGCCCCTTTGCGGCTCGGGGGGCTAAGGGGGAAGAAGAGTACCCCTAGTGTTGGCTGGGAGGTACTAGTGAAGTCTCATTGGTCGACAAGTGGAAGTTGCATGGAGCGCGCGGGACAACGACTCAGAGCAGATGACTTGGGCTATGTTACGCTTATTTTTACTATGCATGGTAGATTATTATTATACCATATGATTTAATTTCTGTATTTTTAACTGGGTAAGGAATATGTTGACTTAGCATTTCAGTCGAGAATTTAAATTTTCCCCATAGCCTTAGCTTGTTGCTTGACTTGTTTCCCTTGGCATTTGATCCCTGAATGTTGTGACTGTCCTTTGTTTTGTTGATTTTTGTGAAGAGTTGTGATTTTTACTTCATCCTCATCCCTAGTTCGCCATTCCACACCTGAGCAGTCGGCCAGGAGCCAAATCGATGGTCATCACTTCGGTGCACAATGACCTGTAGATTCTAATGCCCTACTTTTCTGTGCGTGGATGATGAGTGAATGATGATTTTTCCCATTCGTCTACCCCTATTGATTGTTCCTGGTTGAATGTTTAGTCTTGCACCTTCTTGTGCTGAGTATCTCTACATATTTTGAGTGATTCATTTCTGAATGAGTAATCCTTGTGTTCCTCCTTGTGAATGAATATCCCTGCTTATTTCTGTGACTGCGTTTTATCTAAAATATGACTATGTGTGGCTGCGTTTTCATAACTTATGGGACTAAGTTTTTATCCATACGATGGACAACGTGGTGGTGGCTCATTGCTTTAAACCTTGTATCATATAGTTTGGATCGCGATACATACAACAATATACACAACAAATTTATAATCTGATTTATGCATATGTTTTAATGGATTCAGGAAAACGAAGTTTATGATATGGTTGCGTTGTTTTCAATGCTTGCGAATTTCTTTATATAATGTTTTCATTCCTAGTGTCTACGAATTTCTTTATATAAAATATGCGTTCTTAATGTCAGCAAATTTCTTTATATAAAAGTTGTGTTCTTACTGTCTGCAAATTTCTTCATATAATATCTGTGTTCTTAATGTCTGGGAATTTATTTCTACAATGTCCTCAAAATTATATCTTTGACAATTTAATTATGCTTGTGTTTGATGTTATGTTTGCAAATTTCATGGCACCTTACACAGTAGATAATGATGATTAATGGCAAGTTCACAGAGTTTACCCCTGAATTGTTTGGGGCATTTTACCTAGAAAATTTTCGTTTTAGTTTGCACCACGAATTCATTGCTTGATACGGAGAAGTCTCCCTCCTTCTCTGAGTTTTTATTGAGAATTTTTTTCCCAGCTTGTGTGTGGAGGAAAGCATGCGTTCCCACTATTAAACCCTGCATTTTCCTTGAGAAAATCGAGCCCAGCCGGTGTAGGGAGGCAATCCTGCGTTCTACTTTTAAATCTGTGCATTTTTCTTTAGTAAATCACGCCCAGGTTGTGTGGGGAGGAAAGCATGTGTTACCACCATTAAACCCTGTTCTTTCCTGACAAACCCATGCCCAACCTATGGGGGAGGCAAGCATGTGGTTCATATTTAAAATCTCTACGTTTTTCTTGAATAAATCAAGCTCATTCTGTGAGGCAGGCCAACATGTGTCCTTCCCTTTTTAGCTCTGTGTGGGCAAGCATCCTCTAGCTTAGCGCAACTCTAGTTACTTAATAGGAAGGTTGAATTATAGGTATTAGGACTATGGAGTAAGATTTCGTATTAAAGTTTAAACTTTTTACATTCAGAGTCTTATATGCTAAAGGCTCTTCTTTTAATATTACATTCATTGAGTTTTTATTCCAAATATTTTATGATATAAGCTCATCCTTTGATGCTATTTTCATCGATGATTTATGCAGAGTACTAATGTTGTAATTCATTTTTATGTTGAATCCCTAATGCTTTACTCAGAGCCCCTTAATGTTTTATGCTCTTCCTTAATGTTATTGTAACTGTTGTGTCGCTGCGCCCTAAGAATACTGTGGTTGGATAATTATATTTAGTCATCAGTTTACTTGAGCCTTGTTATGTAGAGCTAGGTGTGGATAGTCATGAGTGTAGTACTCTTCCGCCATTAATTGAGTTGGTGCATGATCATTGAAGGGAGGATATCTCCTTGTGCACCAAGTTAAATGGATGCTACTCTGGCACCTAAACTTAATTTGATGTATGTATAATTTATGATTTAGTTTTCTTTGCACAATCATATTGATTACGAGATTAATTAGAACATAGGTTTCTTGCGCATGTCAATATAGTGTAAGTAAATGATTTTTTGGACCTATGACTTCCTGGGCGCCTTAAGTTACATTGAAAGGGGTGTTGTTGTAGACATTAGATATTTTGCATGAAATCATTTATACTATAATGTATGTTGATTTAACTCTTTACGGAAGCCATTAAATTATTATTTCCTGATGGTTTAATGACTAGTTCTATTGCGCCTTGATTATTGATGTTGTCAGATTGGATTAGAAATTGGTTACTAATGCGCCTTTAATTTTGAAATCGATTGATTCTTAACGGTATTGTCTTGCGCCGTGTGAATTTAATCGAAGTCTCTTGTGTCTTGAATCATTAAGGTGTAAATGATGGCATAATTTAATAGAATGCTCCCGTGCAATTCAATGGTGTGATGTATGACTAGTCAAGGATTTAGACTCCATGCACGCATTGACTTCTAATGTATTGTATGGTTTAGATTTAGTATTTGCGCGAGATGGAATTTTTCGACGAATGATGGCATCTTGCGTTTTGGATTTGCGCCTCGAATTTATTTGATAATGCTTTTGCGCCTTGGGCTTCATATGGTTTGTGTTGTGTCATGTGAAGGATTACTCGCGCGCCATGACTAATTGAGGTTTAGGATTGATGGTTGAAGAATTGGTTATCATTGTCTACTGTTTCCTAGTCTGCATACATTATGTTTGTCATCAAGTTGTGTTGTTTAGTTGTAATTGTAGTTGTTGTCTTGTAAAAAGAAAAAACAAATTGCACTTTCTTCTTCACTTGTAGTCATAACGATGGGGTCATTACATATGTTATCAGAGTAGGTTCAACCCTGTGACTGTGGATAGCCAGGTTTTCCATTGCAATAAACCCGTGAGCATTAACCCTTGCATTAATTAAAAACCTTAACGTGTCCATGTGGTGATCGTATTTAGAGGACGCCTCAGAGGTTCTCAACGTGGTGTTGTGGAAGGAGGTGTGATGCCTCCAAAAGTTCTCGTACCCTTGGAGTCGAAACCCCAAGGGGAAGAACAAGTCCTTGGGCCGAATTCTCTTTTTATAAGGGATGATGATGGCCTGACAAGGCCCTTCCAGGTAATGTCAAAGGCCCTTGAATCACCATCGGTACTGAGATGAGGCCATGGCACATGCACCCCTGAGGGTCCACAATGCACCCTAGCTAGTACCATAGCATCCACTGAGAACTTGAGAGAGTTGAGTTCTCAAGTCCACGAGTGTCGTGGACAGTTGTGTCGTCGAGGCACGGTTGTAGAACAAGGCGTTGTGCTTCACGCTTCGCGATTATGACCTCCATCATGAAGGTCTGCTTGGTGTTATTTCAACTGAAGGGGAGCACTCTTCTATGGCACAAGACGCTCCTGCCACTGTGAACATGAACGTCAACAATGTTTCATAGGAATTGTTTGAGAAACAGTTCCAGGAGAGGTATCTTTATGAGGAATTCATTGAGCGTCAGCTCAACGAGTTCGACGCCTTGCGACAAGGCAATTGCATGATTCCCAAGTATGAGGCCTATTTTGGAGCTACTTCGGTATGCTCTGCACCCAATTACACATAAACTTAAGGTCAAGAAGTTCGATTTTGGCCTTATTGTGAGAATTCAGCTTCTACTTCGAGTACGAGGATTACTGGACCAAAGAAAGTGTGTTGGATTGTGGGGAGCCACATTACTAGCATTACTACCTAGAGGAAGGGGCCAAAGCATCTGGATCAGCAGGACCCACTATCGTGGGAGTTGGGAAAGGCACATCAGATTCATGCATCGGTGAATAAATTCCAGGCAGAGCACCAGTCGACTGTGCTCGAGATGTCAGGTATCATTGCTGACCAGACCCTTAGATTTGATAGATCCCGATGCTATAGAGAGTTTCATCTCTGGTGCAACGCTAAAAAGGATTAAGGTAAAGGAAATCAAACAGGTTGAGTTTAGCTTTGTAGAGATGGCTTCGAGAGTCAAAAATAATGTTGGAGGAAAGGTTACGAGTTATATCGTTAAACTGGGATATTTTGTCACCAGGGCCAACCTGTACATCAAGATATTAGGATCTTATGACGTCGTGATCGGTATGGGCTAGTTGGAATAGCATGAGGTGATACTCAACTATAAGACAAAATGGTTGAGCTTGGTCGATGATGAGGGACAGAGACTCGTGATTGTAGGTCGGAATGAGAGAGTTTCCCTGAGGTTCATCTCTTTCTTACAGTTACAAAAGAGCATGTGCAAGGGATGTAAGCTTTATGCGATCCTTGTGTTAAACAAGAAGGGAGTAGCGGAAGGTCTAGAACACCTTCCTATGGTGAGAGAGTTTGCAGACATATTCCCGGAGGAGTTACCTGGGATGTCGCCAGAGAGGTATTTGGAGTTTACCATAGACCTAAAACCAGGGATTGAACCGACAACAAGAATGCCTTATCGGATGTCGACCCCGGAGTTACAAGAGTTGAGAATGCAACTGAAGGAATTGTTGGACCTGGGACTTATACGTTCGAGTGTGTCACCGTGGGGTGCACCTGTTATCTTCATATGAAAGAAAGATGGGTCGTGGAGACTCTGCATTGACTACCGTCAATTGAACAAGGCAACGATCAAGAATCAGTATCCGTTGCCGAGGACGGATGATCTATTTAATTAGATGAAGGGTGCTATGGTTTTTTCAAATATCGATTTGTGATCAGGGTATCACTAGTTACGGATCAAGGAGGATGAAGTCCCTAATATCGCCTTTAAGATGAGGTTTGGATATTATGAGTTTATTGTTTTACCATTTGGAATGACAAACGCCCTAGGGGTATTTATGAGTTTGATGAACGGGGTGTTCCGTGAGTATTTGGAAAAGTTCATCCAAGTATTCATTGAAGATATTTTGAATTACTCTCGGATGATGAAGGAGCATGACAAGCACTTTCGCTTGCTAATATAGTGTTTGCGAGAGCATAAATTGTATGGGAAATTGTCTAAATGCTCATTTTATGAACCAAGGACTCACTACTTAGGGCATGTCATCTCCGACGAAGGTGTCTTCATGGATCCAGCAAAGGTCGAGGTTATTATGGAATGGCCTGCGTCGATGAATATCTTGAAAGTGCATAGCTTCATGGGTTTAGTAGGATACTATTGACGGTTCGTCGAGGGATTTTCAAAGATGGAAAATCCAATTACGAAATTGCAGAAGAAGAACAAGAAGTTTGTTTGGACCGAGAAATGTGCGAAAGCATTTCGGAGGCTCAAAGAGCTGCTGACAACAAAACCAATACTAAGGGTCCCTAACATGGACACAGACTTCTTGGTATGCATTGACACATCCAAGGAAGGCTTAGGTAGAGTCTTGATGCAAGATGGTCAAGTGATCGCCTTCATCTCGAGGAAACTAAGAAGGCATGAGGAGAATTATGTGACACGCGATTTGGAGTTGTTATCCATTGTATATGCCTTGAAGGTTTGGAGACACTACCTTGTCGGAAGAAAATTTGAACTAAAGACAGACCACTGTGGACTACAACACATCTTTATGCAAGGCGACCTGAACGCACGACAACGACGTTGGTCGGAATTTCTTAGCGAGTATGATTTTGATATTACTTACATAAAGGGAACAATGAACCAAGTGGTAGATGCATTAAGTTGGAGACCACGCATATTTTCAGTGTTGCCTCTTCAAACGAATCTACGTGAAAATATTTTAGCCTTATAGTGCGACGATGACTGGTACAAAGAGGTCAAGGATTTTATCGGACAAAACACAATGATGGTACCAAGATTTGAAGTATCTACATTAGACGATGATGGACTACTGATATTTAAAGATCGAATTTACGTACCACCGAATGACGAGTTGAGGAGTTTGATCCTAAACGAGGCTCATAGAGCAGTATACATGGCCCACCCAAGAGTCACAAAGATGAGGGCGAACCTTAAACCATTATTCTTCTCAAAGGGAATGAAGGCAGGCATAGCTAACCATGTGGCCAGATGTCTAGAATGTCAATAGGTAAAGGTTGAACATAGACATCCAACAAGATTACTACAATCACATGCTATTTTAGAATCGAAATGGGCAGTTATTTCAATGGATTTCATTGTTGGATTACCACTAACAGCAAGGAGATAGGACTCGATTTTTGTGGTATTCGACACTTTGACGAAGAGTGTTCATTTTATTCATGTGCGTATGACGTATTAGGCACTGGACATAGCTAGATTTTTCATCAATGAGATGTGAAGTTGCATGGTGTGCCTAAGAGGATTATATCCGATCGAGGATCGATGTTTACTATATGATTTTGGACTAGTTTCCAAGAGGCCTTGGGAACCCAACTTAACTTTAGTATTGCGTATCACCTGGAGACAGACGGGTAGACTGAATGAACAAACCAAGTCTTGGAAGACATGTTGCGCATGTACGTGATGGACCAACAAAAGCGTTAGGAAGAATTCTTGTCACCGATAGAATTCGCTTATAACAATGGTTACCAAAGCATCCTTAAGATAGCACCTTTCGAGTTTCTTTACGGGTGACTGTGTCAGACACCTTTGAGTTTGGATCAGCTTGAGGATAGGGTCCTGGTGGGACCGGAAGCGATCCAAGAAATGGAAGATTAAATTCAAACTATAAGACAAAGGATCAAGGAAGCGTAGGATCGACATAATATTTATGTCGATGCACGTCGTGTCGACCGTAGTTACGATGTGGAGATCGAGTATTTTTGCAGCTGAAACTGCATAAGAGTTCGATCAAGTTTGGAAAAAGGGACTAAACTATCTCCTAGGCTTGTGGGATCCTACGAGATTGTGGAAAAGCGAGGCTTGTGGCCTAATGACTAGCCTTGCCTGATTCTTGAGGCGTATGTACAATGTCTTTCACGTCTCTGTTTGAGACATTATGATTAGTGATCCCACACATGTTTTGACTTGAGCACCTTGCGGGTGTCGGATGGGGGCACACTCATGGCTGAGCCGATCTGCATCCTGGATCATCGCATTCGACAGCTATGGAATCAAATAGTAGATGAGGTCAAGGTCTAGTGGGACAACTATAGTCCGCACCCGGTGACCTCGGAGGACGCATATGATATGCACCAACAGTTTCCATTTTTTTGGATAGATAGACTTATGATACTGTGATACAGATTACTTCGGCATTTATATACTTTGAAACTTTGAGATGGAGTTTATACCAAGAGGGTGTATGTAACATCCCACTCTTGCGTGCACTAAGCAAAATTATTTTTTGAGGACACTTACTTGCAAGTGATCCAGATTATTATACCATTGACCGTTGATTATTATTATGAGGCATTATGGATGTGATTATATGTTATTTTGTTGTATTGAATTAGACAGGTTCTATTGACTTGGTTCTCCTGAGTGTGCAGGATTTGGACCTTGAGGATGTTGAGGCATCGATGAAACCCTTGGACTCCAGATCGAGTCAAGGAGTGGGCTATTGGGGTTTGGTTGTTTTATATATATGACTTATGTGCATCTGATTAGATGTTATAATTATGGATTTTGTTCTTACATGATTCATTGATAATGCAGGATGACGATAGCTTGCCAACCAGACTCACATGTGGAGTAGAGGGTCCATGCATGACTACCAGAGACGTTGAGGGAGAGGTGTGAACAATAGTCCTGCCACAGCCTACTAGCACTCCTGTCGTGGCTCGAACTGTAGGTTAATAAATACCTAGTTCGAGAAGACCCATGATGTTGTGAGGGCAGACTGCAACAGTCACTCACGATGATTCTAAGGGGCACGCAATAAGACAGGGGCCTTATTCCTTAGAGGCCCTTAGTCTCCCACAAGATCACCTAACAGAGTATTGACTCCAAGGGTTTTTGATGTCTACCAAGTCAGTCAATAGGCGAGTGGCACCCTTGGAGCATGTAGTGCATCCTGAAGGGCACATCGCGCAAGAAAAATGGAAAGAGGCGAGTGGCACCCTTGGAGCATGTAGTGCGTCCTGAAGGGCACGTCACGCAAGGGAAACAGAATGAGGCGAGTGGCACCGTTGGAGCACCTAGTGCATCCTTAAGGGCTCGTCGCGTTGTTAACTAATAAAAGAATAAACCTATATGGCCTTAGAACGAATAACGTGATAAGAAAGATTTAAAAACTTTTTCCCTAATAAAATGTCGCCCAGCCTCGAAAATTAAAATCTAGGTCTAAAGTAATACTTGTGGTAAAAAAATAAAAATAATAATAATCATCATTAAACATGTGAAGAAAAGGGGGTAAGAAACTTGATTAAATTATTAAAATCAAATTATTGAGGGATTTAAAATTTTAAAAGGGAAATGATTGTTTTGTTACACATGCTAATTAAAATTTATTAATTAAAAATAAAAAGGGGGAAAAGATAATTTTTGACACTTACTAATTTGAGTTTAGATAAAAAGGGAAAGAGGGAAATTTAAAAGAATTAGGAAACTAAGGGGAAAAGGGGGAAACATAAAGAAAAAGGGAAACATAAGGAAAAAGCGGAATAACCAACTTAGAAAGGAATCTTTCCTTTAAGAACTTTCTAAATTGAACTCAACTAGTAATTTAGTAAGGGGGCAAATCATTAAATTGTGTAAGGGAATATGGGGACACCTAGAAGCGATTCTAGGAATGATTTTAGGTGGGTGAGGGAAATATGAGTAATTAAATAATTAATGAAATTACTTTATGGTGCAACGAAGGGGATGGGTGACACATGTACGGGGAGGATTTTTCTGAAATAAATTATTAAGCAATAAATTAAATGGGAATTTGGGAAAGAAGTGACTTAGAAATTCTATATAAAGGAGGGAGGAGGAGAAGGATGGACCTCTTCTATCATGCGTAACGTTACGCTGCAAAATTTTAGACTTGACTGACTTAGCTTGAGTTGGGATACCCAGCTCAGTGAGGAGTGGTAGCTCAGACTTGCGNGGCCCCTTTGTGGATCGGGGGGCTAAGGGGGAAGAAGAGTACCCCTAGAGTTGGCTGGGAGGTACCGGTGAAGTCTCATCGGTCGGCAAGTGGGAGTTGCACGGAGCGCGCAGGACAACGAATCAGAGCGGATGACTTGGGCTATGGTACCCTTACTTTTATTATGCATGGTAGATTATTATTATAACCTACGCTTCATTTCTGTATTTTTAATTGGGTAAGGAATATGTTGACTTAGCATTTCAATTGAGAACTTAAATTTTCCCCATAGCCTTAGCTCGTTGCTTGACTTGTTTCCCTTGGCATTTGATCCCTGAATGTTGTTATTGTCCTTTAGTTTTTTGATTGTTGTGAAGAGTTGTGATTTTTACTTCGTCCTCATACCTAGTTCGTCAGTCCACGCCTGAGCATTCGGCCAGGAGCCGAATTGACGATCATCACTTCGGTGCATAATGACCTATAGATTCTAATGCCCTGCTTTTCTATGCATGGATGATGAGCGAATGATTATTTTCCCCAACCGTCTACCCCTGTTGATTGTTCCTGGTTGAATGTTTAGTCTTGCGCCTTCTTGTGTTGAGTATCTCTGTGTCTTTGAGTGATTCATTTCTGAATGAGTAATCCTTGCGTTCTTCCTTGTGAATGACTATCCCTACTTATTTGTATGACCGTGTTTTATCTAAAATATGACTATGTGTGGCTGTGTTTTCATGACTTGTGGGACTGAGTTTTTATCCATATGATGGACAGCATGGTGGTGGCTCATCTCTTTAAACCTTGTATCATATAGTTTGGATAGTGATACATACAATGATATACACAGTGAATTTATGATTTGGTTTATGCATATGTTTTAATGGATTGTGGACAACGAAGTTTATGATATGGTTGTGTTGTTTTCAATGCCTGCGAATTTCTTTATATAATGTTTGCGTTCCTAGTGTCTGCAAATTTCTTTATATAAAATCCGTGTTCTTAATGTTTGCAAATTTCTTTATATAAAATCTGTGTTCTTACTGTCTGCGAATTTCTTCATATAATATCTGTGTTCTTAATGTCTGCGAATTTATTTCTATAATGTCCACGAAATTATATCTTCGACAATTTAATTATGCCTGCGTTTGATGTTATGTTTTCAAATTTCGTGTCACCTTATGCAGTAGATAACCATGATTAATGGCAAGTTCATAGAGTTTACCTTCGAATTGTTTGGGGTGTTTTACCTAGAAAATTTTCGTTTTAGTTAGTGCCACGAATTCTTTGCTTGATACAGAGAAGTCTCCCTCCTTCTCTAATTTTTTCTTGAGAATTTTGCACCCAGCTTGTGTGGGGAGGCAAGCATGTGTTCCAACTATTAAACCCTGCATTTTCCTTGAGAAAACTGAGCCCAGCCGGTGTAGGGAGGCAAGCTTGCGTTCCACCTTTAAATCTATGAGATTTTCTTGAGGAAATCATGCCCATCTTGTGTGGGGAGGAAAGCATGCATTCCCAACATTAAAAATTGTGTTTTCCTGAGTAGATCACGCCCAACCTATGGGGGAGGCAAGCATGTAGTTCATCTTTAAAATCTCTGCGTTTTTCTTGAATAAATCGAGCTCAATCCATGAGGCAGGCCAACATGTGTCCTTCCCTTTTTACCTCTACATGGGCAGGCATCTTCCAGCTCAACGCAACTCCAGTTACTTAATAGGAAGGTTGAATTACAGGTATTAGGACTATGGAGTAAGATTTCATATTAAAGTTTAAAATTTTTACATTTAGAGTCTTAAATGCTAAAGTCTCTTCTTTTAATATTACATTCATTGAGGTTTTATTCCAAATCTTTTATGATAAAAGCTCGTCCTTTGATGTTGTTTTCATCGATGATTTATTCAAAGTACTAATGTTGTAATTCCTTTTTATGTTGAATCCCTGATGCTTTACTCAGAGCCCCTTAATGTTTTATGCTCTTCCTTAATGGTATTGTAACTATTGTCTCACTGCGCCCTAAGAATACTGTTGTTGGATAATTATATGTAGTCATCAGTTTACTTGAGCCTTGTTATGTAGAGCTAGGTGTGGATAGTCATGAGTGTAGTACTCTTCCACCATTAATTGAGTTGGCGCATGATCATTGAAGGGAGGATATCTCCTTGCGCACCGAGTTAAATGGTTGCTACTCTGGCACCTAAGCTTAACTTTATGTATGTATAATTTATGATTTAGTTTTCTTTGCGCAATCATATTGATGACAAGATTAATTAGAAGTTAGATTTCTCGTGCACGTCAATATAGCGTAAGTAAATGATTTTGTGGACCTGTGACTTCCTGGGTGCATTAAGCTACATTAAAAGGGGTGTTGTTTTAGACATTAGATATTTTGCGTGAAATTGTTTATACTGTAATGTATGTTGATTTAACACTCTTACGGGCACCATTAAAATGTTATTTCCTGATGGTTTAATGACTAGTTCTATTGCACCTTGATTATTGATGTTGTCGGATTGGATTAGAAATTGGTTACTAATGCACCTTTAATTTTGAAATCGATTGATTATTAATGGTATTCTCTTGCTCCGTGTGAATTTAATCGAAGTCTCTTTCATCTTGAATCATTGAGGTGTAAATGATGGAATAATTTAATAGAATGCTTGCGCACAGTTTAATGGTGTGATGTATGACTAGTCAAGGATTTAGACTCCATACGTGCATCGACTTCTAATGTATTGTATGGTTTATATTTAGTATTTGTGCTAGATGGAATTTTTCGATGAATGATGGCATCTTGCATTTGGGAGTTATGCCTCGAATTTATCTGATAATGCTTATGTGCCTTGGGTTTAATATGGTTTGTGTTGTGTCATGTGAAGGATTACCCATGCGCCACGACTAATAGAGGTTTAGGATTGATGGTTGAAGAATTGGTTATCGTTGTCTACTGTTTCCTGGTCTGAGTGCATTGTGTTCTTCGTCAAGTTGTGTTGTTTAGTTTTAATCGTAGTTGTCGTCCTGTAAAAAGAAAAAAAAAATGCACTTTTTGCTTCACTTTTAGTCGTAATGATGGGGTCGTTACAGAACCATTTAGGGTTTAGGCCATCATAAGGCTAAAAAACATGTCAAAGGTGTGCATTTTTATAGTGCAGGCATGTATTTTTCTTTAACAAGGTGTGCATATTACTCTTTACTGTAATATAATGCATGCATATTACAATGTCATTAATTACTAATTAAATCATTAATGTAATAATTATACTTTTAATGTAAAGTCACATCTTTTTAGACAAAAAGACGTGACTCTACTCATTTACGTGTATTTAATAGAGTTTTACATTGAATACCACAA
>SNQJ01S0166122.1:0-21015 GCA_010110895.2 Picea sitchensis | reverse complement strand
TAACTTTATCAACCTTATATCACCAATATGCAAATATCCATTCATTTACAATCATGTATTCTATATTCAGTTAGATTCAGATATTAGGATGTACTGACAGAGAAGTTGTGTGGATTAAAAGATGCTGATTATGAGCTTTAAGTATTTCTACTCTTTTTAACTTTTCTTGTTAGTTACTGGAGGGTAGTCAACATGTTGCAGATAAATTAGCCACAGATATTCAACATCAATCATGCACGTAATAAACACAGAGACACATATTTCACGAGGAAACCCATAAAGGGAAAAAACCTCTTCTTCTTAGGATGTCAAGCAAGCTCCAACTACTTTACATCTCATAATCTTTAAGCACCAACTGAAAGAAGGCTACAACCTCTGAATGCAAGCACCAATTTGTTGAGAGCACCAACTCTCACAGAGTCCCAGCACCCACTGGGTGGAAGCACCAACTTCAATCTGTCTCAGCACCAACTGAGTGAAGGCACCAACCTTCAAATTCAGCAAGTGGGTGCTTGCAGAATTATCGGGTGGAAGCACCAACTTCCAATCTTTCTCAGCACCAACTGAGTGAATGCACCAACCTTCAAATTATGCAAGAACCCACTTGCTGAGCACCAACTCTCACGTATCCCATCACCCACCGAAGCACCAACTTCCAAACTATCTCGAATCGAAAGGGAAGCGTACCAAACCTTCTCAAATTTACAAGCAATCAATTTCTGCATAGAGACATCGGGCCTCCCCTAGCACCACCGCCACCCTAGTTTTCCTCGGCGTTTGAACCGCATGGAAGTTACAACTTCCCCAGTGTTCACAACGTTTTGAAATTTCGAGGACAACAAATCTCCGTGAAAGCACCACCCTACCAATTTAATTGCTTCGAATAAAATTTTACTCAAACCAATTTGCTGTTCCCCGATATAGCTTGCTTACCATTTCGCTTGTCAGTCACTTCATCATCTCTCGGATCTCTTAACTACCACAAATTTTGTTTTATCGACTTTGATCTACCGCTCGCTCACCTTTTCTCGGCCATTTTGGTTTTTCTTTGTTGCTGTGCTCTCCTCTCTCGCCATCGCCACACTCAGAAGCTCTATCCCTCTTCAACACCCAATTCGCCTTTATTTTCTTTATATACGCCCCGACGTTCACTTCGCTTTCCTCGGGCCAAAACAAGAACACTGCTCCCGGCAACTCCGAACGCTTAACCGATTTATCATTAGTCCGTTTTAACGGATTCATAACTCCGTTGCTAAACCGTGGAGGGAAGAACAATAACCTCCTTACCGTAATACTTGATCCAACTGCCGGATCCTATTGATTTTACCATCAGCGATTTTCGGTGATTTCATTGTCGAGATGCACATGTACTTTGAACCTCCGATTCGATCCCCATGTCTTTCTTTCCCCGAAGCTTAGCCCCCTTCCGCCACATAATACCGGTCCATGTGACTGTCTATCATGTGACTGCCACCATACCTCTCGGCGGGGTTTGGTTCGCGACTTCCCGATGTCGAGAGTTTCCTCTCTATCCCCGATGCCGATGCAACCTTTTCCACACGCTAGCCCTGCTCGCTTTAGGCCTTGGCCCATATGACCGCTAACACATGACCTCGGTCAAACTCTCATCGGGGTTTTGTTTTGATAGTCACCGCTGCATTACGCTCAGACTTCACCTCGATTTCCGATAAAACAACCTCGGCTGACCCCTCGTTCACGGACTATTAATTGTAGTCCAAGATCTCCATTCCTCGGATGTACCGGCATCCACCAATCCTTCGGTTCTCCGTCATTGCATGATGTACCGTATCTTCACTCATTCGATTTCAAGGGATCGGCGATTAAATGCACAAACCTTTGTGCCCGGATCTCCTCGACATCCCGGATTCGGGATTAGTCAGATGAACACCTCCTCGCCGCTCGCCAATGGCACCAATCTTCGCCACGGTCCTCTCGGGATGGATCGGTCCCGGACAGGTCGGATTTCGTGATCTCCATAGTCCCGCTTTTGACCTTAAACTCGATTTCATTGGCAATATGTCGACTTTCCCGATTAAACCTCGGCCCTCAAATGGACGGTATCGATACCTTTGATTTGCGACTTTCGATCTCTCGTTTCCTTCATACTCCTCCCACCCGATCCCCAAAATTCCGTAAAGAAAATGGATCAAGGATCCTAGTGGGTGATCTTTGCATTAACGGCTGCGACCGGGAATCGCAATATCAGAGCCACTTCATTTCGATTTCATGTGACTTATTCAAAGGAATCGGAAACCCCCGATTCTCAACATTTTCGATATGGGCTGATGTCACACGGGTTTGACATGTACATCGCCTAATGCGGTCTCTCTGATTCGTGACTTACTTGTTCCTGAACTGTTGAATATTTGTGCCACATGTCATTACCTGGTTAAAGCGCCACGGTTCCCTAGTCGACGCGGGATCGCCTTGAGTTGGATCAACGGTTCGATGCAATCTTGGCTCAACGGCCGCGATTACATCATGATTTGGGGTTTTGCTGTCATTGTTCACGCAGGACTCGTGGAAACTCGGATTCTCGACTACGAAGCCTCCCGCTTCACACGCGGCATGGTCACGATCTCCTGATTTAATGGTCAGATCACCGCTGTAATCAAGATATCGTGATTTTGGGTTTTTCGATGTCAATTGAACTAGACATTTCAAAATCCTAACTCTCGTTCTCCCAATGGCTTATCTCCTGATTCGGACTAATTTTCACGTTAGGTTTTTCTTCTCGATCCTTACTTGCTCGGGATTCTCTCTCTCTCCAATAACATCCCATGACTTGTCCGGATTCTTCCTCCGTGATAGTAGTAACTTAACCTCGCTTTAACCTCGCTAGCTTCGCACTCGACGCCGTCGACCTTTCTAGAAAATTGAATGGGATCCAACAGTCTTTTGCTCGATTGTCCTCAACCTCGAACTCTATTTTGACTAGATCTTCCTTTTGTCATTCTTCGTCGATTGAACTCCTTAGACTGTGACTTATTTTCTTTTTCTCGACCTCAACCATCTTCCTATCGTATCACACGCCCTTCATCACCCGCTTTGATATTGTTCTCACACCATCTGCTTCTTCTGCCACAGACGATTGCCATCAATGACAACCTTTGACCATCTACGTGATCCTCTCTGCTATTCCCATATTTCCAACAATCTCCCTTTGATTTCCATCAATGACAACCTTGACATTCTGCATCCTCTCTACTATTGCCATATTTCCAACAGTTCTATGAGAATTCAATTTCTATGCCTCCAAAGCCCGGAAACCACGAATTCTAAGCAGATCATTTGAGTTTATATCCAGGCCGAATTATTACATGAAGTTTTTTCAAATCCAGTTTGTAAACTCGCACAATCCTCCAACAACAATAAAAGTATAGATGGGAAACCCTAGAAATGCCAAAAAATTTCAAAGGTCGTATAAAGAGGTATTCAGATCTTACCTTTCCCTTTATGCACCAATCCTATTCAAAATGTCAAACCATATTAAAATGACCAAAGTTACCTGCATCGATTATGAATCTAAGGAAACCATCATATTAGCGAGCATGATCGTGGCAAGTGAGGAATAGCTAAAATCCTGGTAAGGAGGCCGGTGTTAAGGGAGGTTACTTCTGCCAGGCATAAAAGTTATTTCCAGTAGTTCTACCGCCGATGTTCATAGCTGTTATATCCCCTACAATACAGCTCAACAATTATATCAATTGGTCAACCAATGAACAATGGTAAGTGCATGCTCAATGAATGTTATACCAAAGTTTTAATCTACCAACAATGAATGGAAATCAATACTAAACTCAACTATGCCAATGTAACCATCGATATCCATAGCTTAACCAATGTGTCGAGAGTATGAAAGAAACATATCAATAGTTACAGTACAGCATAGGTATTATATTAAAAATATGCTAATATCCATATATCTTATGAAACCAAAGGTTGAGTAGGCTAAATGAGAAGCCAATCCAAATATTAATGCATTGCAAATTCAATGAAATCCAATCACACAATCGATATAATAATGTCCAATGAGTATACCAATGCGGGCGAGTGTTATACCATAATGTTCAAACATCCTACATGAAGTTCAAAACCCAAAATCATGTATTCTCCAAAGCATTAATCAAAGCAGAACTGTACAACTGATATTAAGATAAAATTGATATGCCAAGAGCGATGATAAGGATCAACACAGATCACAAAAGATAAATCATGACCCCTATGTAGTCCAAAATGAATCAATGTTTAGGCAATATAAATGCTAATCCAAAGGCTAAATGTCTTCAATAAAACTGAAGCTATATAATCCATCAAGTATGAACCGCATCGTTGATACGATCATAAAGATCAATAAAAGATAGGTGCAATATGCATGACACAAAGGTAGTTTTGGCAGTTCAGATAATGATCAAAATGTGACCTCGAAGGAGAAATTTTCATGCTTACAATCATGAAGACTTAGCAAAGACAAATTTGCAAAAGTCTCAAGAAATGAAAAGTTTCGTCTATTTGAAAAAAATGCGACAAAAAACTTGACATTCACAAGACATAGGTGTAGGCAACTTACAAGAAAAATGGAAATAAAAGCACTGTCACAACAATGGCTAATAATCGGAGAAGAATTTATCTCTGTCGAAAGGAACAAATTAAGATTAGGATGACAAGGAAAAAATTCAACTCAAAAACAACTATCAGAAAATTGTACAAACATCATAATTCACCATCTTTTCCAGAGTTGTTTTAAAGATGAAACTAATAACAGTCTTAATATCGGCAAGTCATGATTTTTATAATAAAATATTCAATACTATTGGCATATCAAGTACTAGCAGGCATCCATAGCTCCTCATAGGTTAAGTTACGAACCTAATTCTGACGTCAGATCCTTCCGCAGTTCCTTAGATTGGGATAAAGACTTTAAAGAGGCTTCTCATCTTTTCATTTTCATTTACCTCGGAGACAGCCGCCGCCAGCCAGCTCCTGCTCAGCATTCTAAGTGTTCTTGGCGCCATGCTTGCATTTACTCACTGCCAACGGACCTGTTCAAGAGATCCTCAAGGGAAGTTTACAAACCCTTCCCAATGTTTCTTAATATTTTATTTTGTTTTCTTTATAGATAGTCGAAGTGGTGACGCTGCAAAATCTTGATATTTTGTCATATTTTTTTTTCAGACCTCATCATAAGAATTTTTATTACTATCCTTTATACAGCTCAAGAATTTTTTTATTTGTAAAACAACTTGCTATGACAGAGATATATTTTGAGTCATTCCTTTACGCAGTGTGACATTGTAAAAGATAAAGATAATCATGACAAACTTCACTGAGAGATTGAAATCAATAAAATTTTCAAACAACCAAATTTTCCAACATAAATATCTTTTCAAAGAATATATCATTGATGTTCGCAATTTTTCTTGCACGCCATTTCAGGGAAGAGATTTTCTTATGGTCTTTTGTCCGAATTGTTTGCAGGTAGGTGTATTTCCAAAGCAAAAACTAGTAAGCATAAAGAAGAAATCAAAACACACCAGCAAAAAAAAATTGGAAAGAAAAGAAATCCAAAACAACAGAAAACAAAACAAATATACACCAAGGTGCATCTGAAACCCTATATGCGACAATACCCTGGGAAACTAAAAGGAAGTAGGAAAATCTTGAATGATGGGAAAACAGCCCTACTCATGGTACCTTGGGTCATTGATTTAGTTTCATTTATCTCTTTACTTTTCTATTTAATATTTTCATGACAATACCATTTTTGAAAATAAACATTCAACTGTGAAGTAAAGAGAAAGAGATCAAGGAACTTCCCTGACACAATGATATGGTTCTCGTGGTGGCGCTTAACCGGCATGCATGACCGCATTTACAAAGAGAAATAGTTGAGAAATCAAACTAAAAGAAACCTATTCCTAAATCTACCCAACTACTAAACAAATCAGGATACTAGGTGTAGTCATGTTTCCAATGTAGCAATCGGAGTAACTTTAATCCTGCATTGAAAACAAGATCAAGCATTATCAAAAAGAATGGTAATATATCAACAAATGATAGAAACATATCATGATTACCTTCATAATCAACATCTAAAAAAAGGTCATGATCTTCACCATTCTAATACTCTTGTTGTATGAATCCTCCACCATTGCACAACACCATGATATGGGTCATAATGGCATGGGTGAGTGTAAGCATTTTTGGAAAGTGTAAATTTGTCGATGACGAGGAATGGAATATCCATCACCGAGTATTGAAATGCCCCATCCTCGACACCATTCAAGTGCTCATTAATTCCTCTCACGAGGATCTTAAAAGAAATATGTCACTTCCAAGATTCTAGGTAAAAAGAAAGCGTGCTAACAACTTTATCTTCATTAAGAAATTTTTCATAATGAATATTCAAGCCATCCTAAGATCCCGCCGTAAAATGTGAATGCCAACCATGACTTTGATGAAACACGTAATATATCAATGGGAAACTTATCATTGATGAGGATCTCAGCAACAATTAGATCATTGGTTTGAATACTTCCTTCGATGAGATTGATCATTTCAAAACGAAGCATCAACATTAAGATTCGAACTAATTAAAGAGAGAATATGCAACTTAGAATGTTTTATTTCCATAATATGTAATGCATTGTTATTTTCAACACAACCGTGGTAAAATTATCCTCAAGAACATGTCTTCCCATGTGAGTGATGCTTTAAATGCATCACCCGGCTTTATCAATGTTATGCTCGGAATTAAATCACCAAAATTTAGCATATCAAAAGGATATGATTGTGGTGAAAAGAGTAGGATGTTGTAGGAGAATATCGGGTCCACCGTAATCTAGGAATAGATCAGGATATAAAGAATAAAATGAATGAGAAATAAGCAGGTGAAAAGAGTCTCTTGAACTATGAAAATCAATAATGGTATTCTCAAGATGATTTCTTTCACTTTCTTTAAAAAACTCTCACTGCTTTGGTGATTCTAATTCCTTAACATAATATGATCATATAGATTTTCCTTTTGTGTGATAGAAAATTCAAAATTTATGTGGCAAGCATCTAGTCTTCTTTCCTGTGTGAATGAAGTGCACTTTGAAGATCAAGGTTTAAAGTTTCTTCTTCTAGTTGTGTATCTCCTTCTTTAATCGCTTTCATAGGAATAATAGAACATTCAAGAAGATTTTCGCCACCTAAGTGTTCTTCAATGGACTCCATTGATTGGGCATGAGTTACAAGAACAGTGGCATTCACCTGAGCCGTAATCAAACATCCTCCATACAAGTCTTGAGGACTGAAAATATAATGATTCAAAGGAAAACCAATTGGGTTGTCAATACATCCTCGGACTAATAGATTCTACCTCCCTAGCTTGTTCAACATTATCGAGAGAATTTTTCTCTGCGGTTGAAAAATTCTTCTTGAAATTGAGTGGTAGGATTTGCAATTGGTTCTCATTCGTGATTGAACATGTGATCGAATGGAAGGGACTAAGCATCATAGAAGAGATTTTAATGCTAATGACATGTCATCGATTAAATTTATACGAGGATATGATAGACTTTGTCAAAAAGCCTTCTGAAGATGGATCACCGCTGATTAACAAAGTATGAAATTCTTCACATAATTGATCAAAAATCATAAATTTCAAAAGCATTTAGAAACTCATATACAAATTGAAAACAATAAAAATGTGACATATCGAAAAGTATTCAAACCAATGTTTGATCCACCTCTAAAAGTAAAAGCAATCACCAAGCATAAAACTCCTAAATTTGAGATGTCATGTTTGATGCATTTGCACCAAAACTTGTTAAGGTTGTTTTTAGCAGATAATTTGCCTTCACCATCAAAGGTGAGTTTGGACAAGCATGAGACCTGCCTCGCTAGAACATCGGTAATGAGAAGTTGAAAGCATGTTCCAACACGTTGATTTGGGGAGCCATGAGGGAAATTGAATAAATTTAAAAATAAGTATTCTACAAGGCCATTATCTTGTCGGGCCAATCTTCCTCTACGCCTATTTGTTGATGGGCTAAACCTATTCCATCAATCGAGAGTGGAACCAAGTTCCGGTTGTCTAAATAACCCAAGTCGCTTGGAATGAACCACCCTGAAGGGTTTAACGGCTCATATCACTTGGCACTTATGAAAACCAAAGAGAAAATTTGATCCGAGCTAAGTAATCTAAAGGAAACTAGAAACTAATAAAACAAAGAAAAGAACTAAACTAATAAAAGAAACTAAACTAATAAAACAACCAACTACCATAAAGCAACCAAAAACTAACTACACTGATCTAACAATAAACTACTAACTATTATATATACAAGATACTAATTATCAACTATCTAATTACTAATTTTAATTACGCCATTCACAAATATACATTGGTATGCTAATCTGTAGATTGAATAAAACCTGTGAAACTGATGCGCTTGCTGTTCCAAAACAGCGAAGGATAACTCCTTTTGATTTTATGATTTATGAATAAGAGTAAACTAACTACTGAATTAAACGATCTAATATATTAATTAATCCCTAAATACTAACTAATATACTAAGCAAACAAAAGACAAACAAAACCCGTGGAATGCTCCAAGTCCTATTCTCGGTATGCCGATAACTCCAGATGTTCTGAGAGGAAACTTCACACCTGTTAATCCAGATAGCGCCTCTTTTCAGAACGATCAACTATGTCGCCTCCTTGAAGCATTTACAAGACAAACAAGACATAAAGAAAATCATAACAATCTTCTGATGATAAATTCTGGCAATAAGGGAAACCTATTATGCAGAAACTTATACATAACAATTCAATTCTATGAAGAAGACAAAGTTTATCATTCACAAATGAACTATCAAATTTTATGTGTCTTTTATCGATTTATAAGAAACAAGATATAGATAACATTAATAAAATTATATCATTTGAATTGATTTAGATAGCAATACTAAACCATAAACAAAATGATATACAAAACTTGGAAACAAAGTATTGATATATTGAAAAGCAAAGCTATGACAAAACACCAATTCTCGGGCTTCCGCCTATGTCAATTCTATATCCTTGTTCTCCCAATAACCTGATGATGATGATTAATACAAAAAATCATGTTTATATATATATTTCAGCTAAGAAAACATCCTTGTGAATACTAGCAAATTGTTTTACATAATCAGGGAAAATTCCCAAAATCTGATTGAAACTTAACAACCTAAGACAAACCAAATCTAAATATCTCCAAACCGCTACAACATGCCCATCTAATCACCGCAATTCGTATAAAATTTGTAAAAGAGTAAGAGAAAATAAAACAAGTTTTCTTTAAAAGATATTTTGTTAATAAATGGTAAAAATCTGATCCTATATACTAACCACAGCATTGGCTGATTATGTGGCTGTCCTAATCTGAGAACAGACCTATTTTAAATCAATTAAAACTAACAAATATATTAAAACAAATATTTGATTACTTCAATTAAAAAAGAAATCAAATCATTTAAATCACAACAAACCAAAAATGTTATAGTTAATTTAGGACAAACTAAATCTTAATTGGAATCTATTTCAATCAAACAAATATCAAATAAATCTTGGTATGAATGCAACTTAATCCATCCATATAGAGGTAAACTCCTACATCTTACATTTGTTTTCATATCAATAAATCCATTCATAGAATTGATTGTCGAGAATTTTAAAGATGAAAAATCTTGCCACCAGATTCAAAGCATACACCAGTTCCATAGCAGCTTCAATAGGACAATTAGATTGAAATCACACCACTCTTAAAGGTAGCAACAACACTAATTGCCCACCTACAATGCTTTAAAAGAGAGATCTGCTCATATAATAGTCTAAGCAATTTCTGCCACAAGCACCAAGGATGGCCACAAGCCATGGCTCAAAGTAATTTAGTAGCCACGACCGCCCAAAACTCGAGGATCTTACGTGCACAACTCCATGCACTAAGACGTAGGATTTGAAGCAAAGAACTACCTCCAAACATTGTCTGCTACCATGCTTTTATTATGTATGTATTGCCTTTGTTTCCTCTTCATGGAACTTACGCTGGCATGTTTGAACAACTCTTGATCCATATCCATCAACATCATTCTCAAAATTGGAAAATTGCTGTGTATAATCATTCACAATGATTTAAGAGACAGATCCATCCCCAAAGGTTCCTGAAACAACGTTGTGTCCTTCTTTCATTTCACCTTTGTGACTTGAATCAAACTCCAACGATGATACATCTGGTAGATGAGCAGATTCTTTTTTAATACCCTATTGTAGATTCTTTGTTCATTTTTCCGAAACAGAGTAATCCCCTGTGTGAATCTCATGAGAGTTATTTGAGGTCTTATCTTGTCCACATGTAAGAGTTTTCTTTAGCCAATCTCTTGTATTGATTTGCCTCTAGACTCCCAGCAGCTTGTATCCTGGAAATAGATTAAACCTCCCTTTCTTTGTTTTTATATAATCAGGATCTGTATACTTACCAGTCAAAGCCCCACCAACCAATGGAGAATATGCCAATAGACCAACATTAGAATTTTGAGGCATGCACACCTCCATCAGATCAATCTTCAAAATGACACCGTACTAGCAGACTGTAATTGTTTTGTATACTGATGATCTTTGGTAAACCTTCCAGCTTTGCAACATTAACAAACTCCATACTTCATAATATGTTTCATTAGAAACACCAATATACCGTACCTTTCCTTCTTGAATAACCTCTTGAAATGCCTTCAATTGCTCAATAAATGGCACACTTTCCTCCACTTTGAAGGATCATATGAGAACTCACCAAAGTGTCACATAACGACGCATTCAATGGATTTGCAACAAGTCAATGTAATCTTGTGCCAATACATTTTAAGCTCTTATCCACGCTTTTAATGTTAGTAGCATCAACATCGTAGTATCTCCTCAAGATTATCAATGCTGGTGTAGTTGATTGTGTTTACTCTTGAGGCCACAAAAATCATTGACAATGTCTCACCAACCGCGGGTTTGAGGGAATTCTCAACAACATCTTATACGATCAATGCCCAAATCTTGAAAACTTGGCGTGATATGCGTGTTGTGCGATTCATGATTTGAGGTCGAGCATAATTGCATAACATTTTATTCCCACTTATATTCTTCCACCCAGATAGCAAAGCATACAAGGTTCGCACAGGAGAATTCAATCTCTATGCCCTCCAGGTCGTCCATGGAAACCACGACCTCTCAGCCCGGTTGTAGATCATTTTGAGCTTATATCCAGACCGACTTATTACATGAAATTTTCAAAACCAGTCTCTAAACTCGCACAATCCTCCAAAAAAACAATAAAAGTATAGATGTAGAAACCCTAGAAATGCTAGGAAACTTCAAAGGTCGATAAATACAAAAGATCCATCTTAATTTCTTTCCTCTTTATGCAACTAATCTAGCTCTGAAAATGCCAAACCATATTAAAAAATGACCAAAGTTAAATTGCATCATTTTTTGGGGGCTGCATTTTGCCATTTTAGCGGATTTTGCTAGCTTCTAGTCGACGAAAATTAATCCCTGGATTAAGGGGTTAGGGTTTTGGCATTCACTTTAATACCTAAAACATTGTATATATTGTATGGCTTAATGGTGAAATTCGATATAATGAAAGGTTTTCCTGCTGAGGGTTTCCAGAAGATCTCCTCGTGGTATTCCAGGTATTGTTTCATTGATTAATTCCTCGTATTGCTTAAGAACATATTTATCAGCTTACTTCGCAGTTTAAAACTTCTACATGTGGTATCAGAGCACGCTTTTGGCTTTAGAGGGACGCCTTTGCTGTCAGGGTTTGGCCTGGCCTTGATAGATCAAGTTTATCTTGGTCCTGTGATAAACCTGTCTTGGAGCTTTGCAAGAGGAGATATTCGAGTGAAGAAAGAGGAATGGCTAGTTCATCTAGAATCGAGATAGAGAAGTTCAATGGTAAAAACTTGAGCTATGGAAGCTCAAGATGGAGAATCTTCTTGTAGACAAAGAACAATGATCGCTGTGGATCCTCAAGTATTATAGTTTTTCCACTAGTACACCATTCATGCCACAAAAGGACCGGTACCATCTCCTAACACCAAAAACTACTATTACACCAGTTACTGGTATGTCAAGGAAGATTGGGACAAGTTGGACGTAAGAGCAAAGGAGGACTCATCTGACTGGTCGCGATCGTGTTGTTGAATGTCTCGAGAACACCAAGGAACCATGGGATAAGTTAGGAGTTTGTATCAATCAAAGTCCCCTCGGTAAACAAGTTGTTTCCTTCAAAGAAGTCAGATCATCTAGGGATGGAAGATGGAGATCTCGCGGACGTAACATCTGTGTCTTTTAACACTGTGTCAACCTGATCTGCTATCATTAATGCATTGCACGTTACAAGTGTATTACTTTGTTATGTTCTTGCCAAACTCTTGGGATAATATAGTTGTAGCAATAGGTAGTACCACCAACCTACATTGAAATATGAGGATGAAGTTGCATCGTTATCCAAGATGAGGCAAAAAGCATGGATGGTCACAAAGACGATGTTTTATTTGTAAGAGGGTGTACCCAAGAGAGGAACCCTGGAAAGCCTTCGGAGTGGAGATATAAATCTACAGGTAAATCTAAGTCCCTAGTAAAATACGAGAAATGGAAGTGTGGTAAACAGGCATTATAAGAAAGATCGGCAGGTCTAAGAAGGTTGAAAACCAAAGGGATCTGATAGTACCTCTCTTCCATGGAGGTGAAACCTCCACTGAAGAAGGAGGTACGTTTACTCTAGCATCTACAAGTACACATGTAGAACATGGTGTATGGTTGATCGACTCGTGTGCATCATACCATATGACTCCTCACAGAGCGTGGTTCTCTGAATATGAAAATATGATGGCGGTGATGTATTCCTAGGAGATGACTCGCCAGCTAAAATCTTGGGATCGGAAGGGTTAATTTGTTGTTAAATGATGGAAGGATTAGAACTCTCCCTCGAATTCTGGCTAATATCACTAATTCCAAAACTAGCCAGGAGCCTCACATCTATAAGCAAGTTGGGTGATGCGGGAGTAAGAACTATATTTGAAAAAGGACACTTGCAAGATGGTATGAGAACCAATGGTGTTACCGAGGGAGTCTATGGAACTCTCAGACAAGTTGTTGGAAGAATCACCAATGGTAATACTGCCCTTTGAGGTAAAAAATGAAGGAGACAAGACCAATACCTGCCCCGTAAAGAAGACCATGCCAGGCATCAAAGACTGGGACATGAGAAAAGGGCATTCGAACACTAAACGGTAAAGGCATGATTGAAGGTACAGTCTCTCGATTTCACCGATTTTGACTTTCGTGGAAAAATTGCATTATATGGTAAACAGACCCAGTAAGATTCCATCAAAGCAAGAGCAAAAGGATCTTAGAGTTGATACACGCTAGATGTGTTTGACCTGTCTCATTCCATCCCTAGGTAAACTGTAATATGTTTCATTCATAGATGATTTTTCAAGGAACACATGGATTTTATTTTGTGGAAAGAGTCCTGGCATTTTGATAAATTTAAGAGTTTAGCGCCCTGCAGAAAATCAAACGTAGGAAGAAAATAAAGGTATTGACAACATATAAATGGTGGATAATTCTACGAAATGAATTCAAAGAATTCCTTCAGAAGAAGTGTGGTATTAGGCGGTAAGACTACTCCATACACTCCCTCAAAAAGAGAACGGAGTTGCGAAAAGGATGAACAGGACATTGATGGAAAAAGCGCATGCTTAGCTACAAGCTTCTGTTAGGACAAGCACTCAGCGCAGGCGTTAGCAACGGCATACATCCGTCAAATCGATCACCTTCTATCACATTGGATGATACAACCCATTACGAGGTATGGTCCGGGAAAGAAACCCTTGCCAACATCTTAGAGTGTTTGGTTGTGATGCTTTGTACATGTTCCAAAGGAAAATAGTATAAAGATGGAGCAATAAATAAAGTACATCTTTATTAATATAAAGATGGTGTGAAGGTTATAAGCTTTGGAACCCTAAACTAAGAAAATTGTTTTACACGAGATGTTGTTTTAGGAGAGGTAAAAGATGTGACCAAATAGGAATTCTCACCAACGCAAGATGAACTCGAAAATAGAGCTTGAGTTGGATGATGCAAAATCTCAATCATCCGGCGAAGAGGAAGTAGAGGAAGGTGGCGAAGAAGAAGAACTCATACCCCGTGAATTTATATATATCAATGAGAGATAGAAGGTAACCAGAAAGGTATAGTCCAATTCGATTTCCGCTCCAATTTTGTTTTATCTATTAATGATAATGATCCTTAACTCCGCTGTGGAAGCAAAGGAATCTCGTGAGGATAGTAAACCGAAGAAGGCTACGGTTGAAGAAATGGATTCCTTATATAAGAACGAGGCATGGGATATAGTTGAGCTTCCACTGAAGAAAATCGGCTATAGCAAATGGTTGTTCAAGAAGAAGTTAATGCGAAGGTGAAGTGGAGAAATATAAAGCTCAAGTTAGTAGCAAAAGGTAATTCCCAAGTAGAGGGAATTAAATTTGGTGAAATATTTTCTCCCGCTGCAAAGTTAACTTCTGCCAGATTTTTTTCTATTGTTGTTTCTTTTGATCTGAAGTGGAACAAATGGATGTGAAGACAACATTCCTACGGGTATCTAGAAGAAATCTACGAAGCAACCGTATACTTTGTAGTGAAAGGGAAAGAAAGATCTAGTCCGTAGTTAAAGAAGTCACTATATGGTCTGAAACAATCACCCAGGATGTGGTACCAAAAATTTGAAACATACATCCTTGGATTGGGATTTGTAAGAAGGTGGCTGGATCGTATATTCCATAGGTGTTGGTAATCACTTCATTTATGTAGGTACAGCGTTGATGACATGTTGTTGGTAGGGAAATACTACGGATGTTATCAAGGAGGTGAAATCTCATCTATCCTCCAAATTCTGACATGAAGGATCTCGGTGTCGCTAACTTCATTCGAAATGGAGATTAAAAGAGATCATGCAAATAGAAACTTTAGTTGAATCAAAGAAAATATGTTGAAACGATATCATAGAGGTTTAATATGCATGAAGTAAACTCATTAAGGTTCCTATTCCTATAGGTGTAAAGTTATTCGCAGATCGTCCCAAGACACGTGAAGAAGAAGAGGATACGTCCTATGTTCCATATGCCGCGCTTGGCGCCTTGATGTACGCAATGGTTTGTACTAGACCAAGATTGCACATAGCAAGTTGGGAGTTTTGAGCAGGTATTTGTAAAAACCGGGGAAGGAGCATTTGACAACAACAAAGAGGGTCTTCGGTATCTTCGCGGCACCACCGCTATGGATTGTGCCACCAAGGAAGGCCGGATTGGACGTAGTGGTGGACATACATGGCTTTGTTGATGCGTGATCATCGAGATTTGATCGCTAAGATCCACAAGGGTATGTATTTAACCCATTTGGAGGAGCAATCGGTTGGATGAGTAAGAGACATGTGGTTTTAGCCTTGTCAACAATAGAGTTTGAATACATGGTGGACACTCAGGCATGCGAGGAATTATTATGGTTTCAAAGATTGTGTTCAGGTATTGGGTTGGTACAACAGCAGTGAGATTATTAGACCTGACACGAGTGAAATATTCCAAAATAACCCAAACTTTTATCCAAGACAAAGCATTGATGTTCGCCAAGATCACTTTGTGGAGAGACATGGTTGAGGAAAAGAAGGTGTTGGTCGAAAAGGTTGACACTTTGAAAATGTTGCAGATTCATTAAAAGTCCGGTGATACCGTAAAAGTTCTCTTGGCGTGGAGGCAACAATGGTACCGGATTGTTGACTATATATAATCCTTTGGACCCTTGGATGCAAAGAAACAACAAGTGGAATAATTTTGGGTATGTGTTATACTATTTACATGTGTGTGTGTGGCCGATAATGCATTAACCGCCTCGCTGGATTTTGCTATTTTTAGCTGATTTGTAAATTAATCTCTGGATTAAGGGTTAGGGTTTTGGTATCTAATGCATCACCTAAAACATTGTATATATTGTATGGCGAATGGTGAAATTCGACATAATGAAAAAAGAAAGGATTTCCCGGTTGAGGGTTTCTGGCAAAGATCGGTATTCTCGCGGTATGAGCCATTGATTAATTTCGTATTGCTTAAGAATATATATGATTGTTTTACTTCGCAGGTTTAAAAACCACACATATTAGCTTAGCATGATCGCGGGTAAGTGAGGAATAACCACTGGTAAGGAGGCCGGTGTTAAGGGAGGTTACTTCTGCCAAGAATAAAAGTTATTTCTAGTAGTTCTACCGCCGACGTTCATATCTTTTATATCCCCTATAACACAGCTTAACAATTATATCAATTGGTCAACCAATGAACAATAGTAAGTGTATTACAATGAATGTTATACCAAAGTTTTGATCTACCAACAATCAAATTGAAATCACTAAACTCAACTATGCGCCAATGTATCCACCGATATCCATAGCTTAACCAATGTGTCGACATATGAAAACAACATATCAATAGTTACAAAATAGCCATAGGAATTATATTAAAAGATATCTATGAATATCCATATATCTTATGAAACCAAAGGTTGAGAGGCCAAATGAGAAGCTAATCCAAATATTAATGCATTGCAAAATCAAATGAAATCCAATCACACAATCGATATAATAATGTCCAATGAGTATACCAACGCGTGCGAGTGTTATACCATAATGTTCAAACATCCTACATGAAGTTCAAAACCCAAAATCATGTATTCGACAATGCATTAATCAAACATTTAACCAAGGTGTCAAATTGATATTACATATAAAATTGATATGCCAAGAGCTATGATAAGGATCAACAATAAGGATCACAAAAGATAAATCATGACCCCTATGTAATTCAATGAATCAATGTTTAGGCAAGTCATAAAATGCGAATCCAAAGGCTAAATGTCTTCAATAAAACCGAGTTATATAATCCATTGAAGTATGAAAACCGATCAAAGGATATTGCCGATCATGTAAAGATCAATAAAAAGATAGGCGCAATATGCATAATGACACAAAAGGTATTGGCAGTTCAGATAATGATCGAAATGTGATCTCGAAAGGAGAAATTTTCATGCTTACAATCGTGAAGACTTAGCGAAGACAAATTTGCAAAAGTCTCAAGAAATGAAAGTTTCGTCTATTTGGAAAATGAGACGAAAAACTTGATGTTCGCAAGACATAGGTGTAGGCAGCTTACAAGAAAATGGAAAAATGTTAATTGGCTGCCAACACTCACCAAGTTCACTTAGATCAGAGATGAACTAGCAACTGCTAGGGAGACTGTGGGTGACACTGAGTTGGTGAGGACAACCTTGAATGGCTTCAATAGTGGGATGTATTTGTCAGAGCTGTTGTAGCACGGGAGAAACTCCTTGATTGGAAGAGGTTATGGGATGACTTCACCCATGAGGAGATTCGAGTTGGTACTTCACAGGCTAGCTAGACAAAGAGTGAGGATGAGGAGAACCTTGCCTTAGCTGGAAAGAGAAAGTTCAGAGGAAAGAAGGGCCCTAGTGGGGATCATTCCTCTAAGGGAGAATTGGAGAAAGACTTTAGCAAGATAAAGTGTTTGTCTTGTCACAAACCAGGCCACTTTGCCAATCTGTGCCCAAACAAGAAGGGCATCAAGAAGTCACACATGATTGCATAAGCTTCAACTAAAGTTGATGAGCTTGCAGTTAGATTCGAGGATGAGTTTTCACTCATTGCTTGTCTCTCAAGTTCATCCAGTTTAGTCATCTGGTATGTTGATAGTGGCTCCTCTAGTTACATGACTAGAGTGCGGGAGTACTTCTCCAGCTTGTAGGAGGAGGATATGGACCTTGTGATTGAGATGGGAAATAATGCCAAGTGATGGGAAACAAGCCATGGGATAGTGACATTTCAAAGGGAGTCCAGGAAGCCACTGATGGTGAGGGATGTGTTGTATGTTTTGGGTATGAAGAAGAACCTGATATCTGTTTCAACATTGGAGGACAGGGGCTATGTGGTCTCATTTCAGGATGGGCAAGTGTACATCAGGCCCAATGACTCCAAGGTTGCTAAAGTGATTGGAATAGGGCAAGAGAAGTTTTATAGGCCTCAGTTCGATCCAATTCGAGCATTGATGAGCAGTACATGTGACTTGGCAGAGTTATGGCATAGGAGGATGGTACATCTACATCATGGAGCACTCAAGGTGCTCAAGGAGATTGTGACAGGACTGGCAGATTTTAGTACAGAGCATCATGAGGTATACAAGGGGTATGTGATGGGGAAGTACACCAAGACAACTTTCTCGAGTAGTGATAACAGGACAGGAGGCATCCTATAATTGATACAGTTAGACGTATGTGTGCCCATGTCATCAACATCCCTGAGTGGGTATGAGTACTATGTCACCTTCATCGATGACCATTCGAGGAAGACTTGAATCTACTTCATGAGGACCAAGAACAAGGTTCTCAGTCGCTTCCAAGATTTCAAAGCTCTTGTGGAGAACTAGATGGGCAGGAAGATCAAGACATTGAGATTCGACAATGTAGGTGAGTGCACCTTGAAGGCCTTCAAGGATTTTTGTGTAGTTGTTGGGACAAAGAGGGAGTTGATGGTTCCATACAACCCACAATAGAACAGTGTGGCGGAAAGGAAGAACATGGCTATTGTCGGGGATGCTAAAGCCATGTTGTATGATCAGGATTTGCCTAGGTTCTTATGGGCGAAAGCTAGTAACACAACAATATACATATAGAACAAGAGTCCTCACAAGGCTTTGGGGAGGAAGACGCCTGAGGACGTATTCACAGGGAGGCGACAAGATATTGAACACTTCAGGATTTTTGGGTGCCTTGTCTATTGTCGTGTTCCCTCAGAGAAGAGGACAAAGCTTTAGGTCACTACTGAGAAGGGGATTTTTCGTTGGGTACAACGAGAATTACAAGGCATAAAGAGTTTACATCCCTTCCTTGAGGAAGACTGTAGTGAGGAGGGATGTGATATTTGAGGAGGACAGAGCCTTGAGGAGGGCTCATGATACTGGTGCAACAGTACGGGATCAAGAGCTGGAGACTCAGAAGACTGAGGAGGTACAATGTACAGGCACAGGTGTAGGCACGAATGACCAGATTGCAAATCAGGATGAGGAGCAACAGGTTCCTCCTATTCAAGAGACACCTACAAGGAGGAGGAATACCATATGGGAAAAGTAGACCTTCAGAGAGGCACATGAGTATGTGGGTTCTCCAAGGACATTGGTCAGAGAGATTCGAGCACCACAGAGATTTTCCAGTTATATGGCTCTGATGAGTGAGCTATTGGAGGCCAAGCCTTCCAACTATGAGGAGGCATCACAGCAGCAGGTGTGGAGAGATTCCATGGTGGAAGAGTATGCTTCCATCATGAAGAATGATGTATGGGAGCTGGTGCCCCTACCATAGGGGAAATCAATGATTGGCTCGAGATGGATCTATAAGATCAAACACACTGTAGATGGCAGTGTGGAGAAGTTCAAAGCCTTCTTTGTGGCTAAGGGATTCTCTCAGAAGGAGGGAATAGATTGTGATGAGTCATTTGCCACAATGATGAGATACACTTCAATTGGGGCCATGATCTTTATTGGAGAAAAGATGGGGTGGAAGATCCACCAACTGGACGTAAAGACAACTTTCCTTAATGGCGTCATTGAGGAGGAGGTGTACATCGAGAAGCCGGAGGGATTTGAGGTGCATGGGAGGGATTCTCATGTGTGAAGGTTGAGGAGAGCCTTGTATAGGCTCAAGCAAGCTCCCAGAGCGTGATACTCACAGATTGACAACTACTTGCAAGGGATGGGCTTCACCAAAAGTGAGGCAGACTCCAACCTCTACTACATCATAGTTGGAGGTGAGCCACTCATTCTTGTGTTGTATGTGGATGACTTGTTTCTTACAGGTTCAGAGAGGCTCATTGTAGAGTGCAAGAGTGATCTTGCTTTGGAGTATGAGATAAGATTTTGGGGTTGGTGCACTAATTTCTAGGGTTAGAGGTGTGGCAACGTGATGGTCAGAATTTCCTTGGACAAGGGAAGTATGTGGTGGAGATCCTGAAGAGATTCGAGATGTTGGACTGCAGACCTATGTCTATGCCCTTGGTGACCAACTGTAAAAAGTTGGATGCTTCTAGATTAGAGGCAATGGACCCTACACTTTACAGGCAATTGATTGGCTCTCTGATGTATCTAGTCAACACTAGACTAGATATATGCTTTGCGGTTAACACACTGAACCAGTTTATGGTTGAGCCGAGGAGGTTATAATGGGTGGCAGTGAAGCATGTTTTGAGATATTTGTGTGGCACAATTGACTTTGGGTTGAGTTATATCTAGGGAGATGGGGTGAAGCTGACAATATTTACAGATGTAGATTGGGCAGGCAGCATGGTAGACATGAAGAGTACTTCAGGTTGTTGTTTCCTCTTGGGATCAAGAGTTGTTTCCTAGTTCATCAAGAAGCAGATGTCAGTGGCGTTGAGCTCTACTGAGGCAGAGTACATGGTAGCTAGTTTAGCAACATGTGAGGCCATTTGGATTTGTATGTTGGTCATCGGTTTGTTTGGCTAAGAGTTGGATGCAACTGCCATTCACTATGACAATCAGAGCTGCATCAAGCTCTCTAAGAATCCATTGTTTCATGACAAATCCAAAGTTCAAACACATAGATATTAGGTTTCACTTCATCAAGGACTCTGTGCAGAAGGGGACAATGAAGCTACAATATGTGCTTATAGGAGAGCAAGTGGCAAGCATTCTCACAAAGGCCTTGATGAAAGGAAAGTTTGTCTTTTTCAGAGACAACTTGGGAGTGGTGCAGAACACCTTCCTGGCTAAGAGGGAGTGTTAACTTGGTAGCTTAGAAGGTGTCTCAGCTAAGCCTATGTGTCCAAGACTAGCTGATGG